>WBZZ01005079.1:40000-52500 GCA_019918135.1 Paulinella micropora
ATCTATCTATCTATCTATATATCTATCTATATATCTGTCTATCTGTCTGTCTGTCTGTCTATCTATCTGTCTGTCTATCTATCTGTCTATCTATCTATATATCTATCTATCTATCTATCTATCTATCTATCTACCTACCTACCTACCTACCTATTGAGAGAGGTTGGCAAGTAAGGCAGTTCTTATCCATTCAACTGCGTGATGGGGATGACTACTTAGCATTATATGTATATATATATATATATATACATGTATATATATATAAATATATATATATATATATATATTTACATATATATATACATATATATATACATATATATATACATATATATATATACATATATATATACATATACATATGGCAACATTCCTGAGAACAGTGAAAAAAATTTCTCCGCTATTCCCGTGGCCATGCAGCATACATACCTATATGTTTGTAGCAGTAGCAACTTGTTTGACCGTGACACACGTTGAAATTTCGCGAAAATGATTTTGACTGTAGCACACGTTGAAATTTCGCGGAAATAATTTTGACCGTAACACACGTTGAAATTTCGCGGAAATGAGTTTGACCGCAACACGTTGAAATTTTGAGAAAATGATTTTGACCGCAACACACGTTGAAATTTTTGCGAAAATGATTTTTACCGCAACAACGTTGAAATTTCGCGAAAATAATTTTGGCCGTAACACACATTGAAATTTTGCGAAAATGATTTTGACCGTAACACACGTTGAAGTTTTTGCGAAAACGAGTTTGACCGTAACACACGTTGAAATTTTTGCGAAAATGATTTGACCGTAACACGTTGAAATTTTGCGGAAATAATTTTGCAACTCTTCGCTTACCTGGTTATCTATCGATGTATTGGTTTAGCGAAGCTGGGATGTATGGCGATTCTTATCCCTTCAACTGGGTGATGGGGGATAACTACTCGGCCATCTTCTTGCCTCTAGGTATGTATGTACGTATGTGTGAACAATAATAATAATAATAATAATAATAATAATAATAATAATAATAATAATAATAGTGCTTCTCTGTCAATGGCTGATACATTTCTGCACATGCGCCTCCATCGTCTCACCCGTGAGGGGAGTACGAAGATTTGACGATAAGCTCTAATGACACCCCCGCAAGGGCAGTTCCAACACTTCCAGACGGGCCGGTATGTTCAATGAAAATACTGGTCCAGAAATAGACCGGTATGTTCAATGAAAATACTGGTGGCACCGACGGGAATCGAACTGGCGACAGGGCCCAGATGGTAGAACTTGACCACTGGGCTATCACGGTGTCCAAATAATAATAATAATAATAATAATAATAATAATAATAATAATGATAATAATAATAATGATAATAATAATAATAATAATAATAATAATAAATAATAATAGTAATAATAGACTTATCAGTCAATTGGCCTTTGATCCTGTCGGACATGTGCCTCCGTTGGTAGCACGGGACCGTTCGGTGACGCGGCTCCGCTCCAAAGACTCGACTGGCAGTGCAATGTGCAAATGAGCGTGCTGTGCATGTGCAAGTGGGTGCAAGGAGTGAGAGGAGTTATCTGCCGAGAAGAAGTCCGCGACGCTGCGCTGACCTCCACCTACAACAGATCTAGCCAGACATTCTACCTGACTAGGCCTTCCCCTCCTTCTACCCACCTCCTGAACGACCGTGAGGTCGATCACCTCCTCCTCCTCCTCCGCCCCCTCTGCCTCCCTGGTCTGCGCCTCCAACTCCTCCCACTCCTTCCAGATGGTGGCAACAAACCTTCCTAACTCCTCCTCCACCTCTTCTGGGACAGGGATAAACAAAACGCCGAGCATCGCCGCCATCTTTTCATCCTCCCCCTTCAGCCATTCCTCTTTGAAGAGCCTCATCTCCTCCTCTGCCTCCCGCAGTTCCCTGTGATAAAGCCCTCCTCGATTCAGCATGAGGGGCTGCCGGGCTTGCGCCTCATCGATAAACTTAAACAGTGCCTCACGAGAGCTCGCAAACGTTGGGCAATGCAGCAGGAAGTGACGTAACGACTCGTTAACCTCAGTGCCACACAAGGCGAAACAGCTTGAGCAGTCCGGCGAGCATGAGCCAAATTTGGATCGGTAGAGGCGAAGGCGATTGTTGCAGCTCAACAATCGCCTTCTGATAAGGTTGTGACTTCCCCCCTCCAGCGCCCGCCAACGTGGGAAAGCAGAGCGGGAAGACATCTGGCTAAGGAGCACCCTAAGCCCATCAGAGGGCTTAGCCTGCCGCTCCCAGCCAGCTACTTCCTGCCGGACAGACCATTGCTTTACCACCTCGTTCCAGTTCGCCAGAGCGGCCCGCCAGTCCTTATCATCTACCGTGCCATCTTCGTTCACGACCCGCTTGAGCGCATCCAAGCCCTCCCGCAGCCTGTGATCTGCTAAGATCAAATTTTCCGTATCTTCCTTCCATTTGCACCGACCCGTGTTGTAAAGCCTGCGTGTTAGCGCTGTGTTGCCCAGTAACTCGATGCGCCCTAGGAACCGAAGCCGGGCCGCCTTGGCAAGGATGCTAAAACTCGGCGTGCGGCCTAAACCGCTGGTGATGCAGCCGCTTGTGCGCGTACCAACACCCAAGATGACCCGCAGG
This sequence comes from Paulinella micropora, assembly GCA_019918135.1. Classification (NCBI taxonomy): domain Eukaryota; phylum Cercozoa; class Imbricatea; order Euglyphida; family Paulinellidae; genus Paulinella; species Paulinella micropora. Next base: position 42,627 of record WBZZ01005079.1, read on the forward strand.
GGCGCTACCAACGCGCCCTCCAGCTTACTCAGCTTGTTGGCGCCCGGCAGATCCCAAAAAGCCGATGCGTAAAGCAACTTTGCGCCAACCATTTGCTGCCAATTCATCAGCCGAAGACGCGCTGGAACTTCATGGGCAATCCAGAGGGGGTAGCAGGCAGCCGTTCCCGCTACAGTGATTTCCGCCGCCCGCTTCGCTTGCGGTTTATCGGAGAGGGTGTCCGTGAGCAGAACTCCCAGGTATTTGTAGTGGTCGGTGACGTTGAGAACCTTGCCCCGGAACCTCACGCATGGGGGCGACTTTTTTGACTTGGCGTGCCCGTATATCGGCATGACTTCCGTCTTGCCCGGTTTCAGGTTGATTTCAAGCCGATAGTCCTCCACGAATGTCGCCACGACATTTACAATCTGTTGAAGCTCCGTGACACTATGCGCAATTACCGCAACGTCGTCGGCGTAAAGCAGGGTCCGTATGTCTTCGATGCGGTTGAGGTCCTCGATCTCCAACTCTTTCGCGATTCGGACCGTTAGCTCATCCATGAAGACGTTGAACAGCGACGGTGACAACGGCGACCCTTGCTGAACTCCCATCTCTTCCAGCACTTCACCAGTGAGTTCGCCATCGACTAGCACTCGCGATGACGTTCTTCGGTAAAAACGCCGCAGAATGCGATAGAACTTGCCCTGTACCCCCATCTGGTTAGCCTCTGAAACAACCCGGCCCGCCAAACCGTAGGGAATGCCTTTCTCAGATCCACGAACAAAACGAAAGAACGGAGGCCAGCTTGTTGTCTAAGGCGCAGACGCTCCTTAAGGACAAAAATCTGGTCCCCCGTACTACGTTTTGGCCGGAACCCACCCTGCTCTGGGCGAAGCCTGCCCGGCTGATCGATGAAAGCCGTAAGCCTCGCCGCCATAAGGGACAGATACATCTTACCCAGACAGCTCAGAATCGCGATGTCTCTCCAATTTTCCGGATCGGTTGGGTCGCCTTCTTTTGGGATGTTGACGATAATCGCTTTGCCCCAGTCGCTGGGGGTGTATTCGCACGATTTCAACCAGTTGAAGAAGCGCACCAGAAAGCTCACAATCCGCGTGCCTCCGTACTTGAGCATCTCGTTCTTGATCTTATCCGGTGAGCACGCTTTGTGATTCTGGAGATTTTCCTGGCAGAGCTCCACTTCCTTCTCGGTGTAATCATAGTCCAGCGGGCCCGTCTCAGTCCGGATCTCCTCGGCTTGCGCCATGGCCTCGAATTGGTCGCGCAGGTTGTCGTTATACTGGAAGGTTTCGCGGGCCTTCCGCTCGGGCTCAATCCGCGCTGCTTCCTCATCAGAACCGACTTCCTCTACTCATGCATCCTCCAAAAACTGGTTTTCTTTGGGGACCACCATACGTCGGCGGTATTCTTCCCATTCTTGTAGTTTTTCCCGGAGTGTGCATGCCAGAGTGCCATCGGGCTTCCGAACAGGAGCAGAAGCGTTCGACCGCCGAACCCCGCCCAAACGCTTTGACAGCTTCCAGTACGTGGCCATGGTAGCGCTCCTGAAGTTGGCAGCGGTGTCATTCTGGACCCGCTTCCACGCTTGCTCCTTCTTCTCCTTGCATAACCTTCTGACCGCCTTCCTCGCTTCTTTATATCTTTGCCAGGCCTCTCGGTTGGCCTCATTCCTTCGCCAGAGGCCGTATGCCTCTCTCCGTCGCGCAATCGTTTCCCTAAGACTCTCATCAAACCATGCATTAGTAAACCCTGGCCTAATCACCCGAACTCCCAAGACCTTCACGGCTGCGCCCGTGAAAGCTCGGACCACTAAGCTAGCGACCCTATCTACCTCCTGCTGAAGCTCATCCGGGTCCTCCACTGCTGATAGATCTGGGAGGCCATCTGGCAACAGCCCCGATATACCAGCTGCAAAGGTCTCGTCGTACTTCAACCTAAGCTTAGACAGCTCACTCTCCTTACCCTCAACTACCCTGCCTATCAAGCGCTCTGCCTTGAATGCTTTGTACCTCTTTACCTGCTTTTTGGGGGGTGGCTGTCCCCCCCAGACCAGTTCCGCCCACACAGCTTTGTGGTCGGTATCAAGGTCTACCTCGTCGACGCCGAAGCTTGCCTCCTCCGCCAGCTCGGAAGAGACGCAGATGTAATCCAGTAGATGCCTTCGTCCACCTACATTTTCCTGCCTAGACCACCAATATTTGTCCCCCCGTGGTTGCGAAAACCCACTGAGGTTGCGCAACCCCGTGGCAACAAGCATCGCAGCCAGCAACTCACCATTCTCACTCCTAACCCCTCTACCCCTCCCATCTATCTCGCCAAAGAGGCCCACCACTCCCTCCTCCCGCGCTATTCTGGCGGGCCCCAGCTTAGCATTAGCATCACCAACCGTAACCACATGACCTTTGGTGGCGAAGTAGGAGACGGCCGCCTGCCACGCCTCATAGGCTGCAATAGATTCCTCTCGTTGATTTTCTTGGGGGAAGTAGCCGTTGCCGACGAACACATCCGACGCCGTCGCGCTCCCAGACGACAGCCGCACCCACAATTGCTGTGGGTGTGGAACAGGCGCCTGTACAATGGTAGCGCACGGTGCCAGATAGTTGGCCACCAACGTCAAGACTCCCCCAAGAGACGCGAGCCCGCACCAGTTGCAGCCGCTTTGCCGAGGACTGCGAAGCCGTCGACTTGGAGCTTCTCCACCTTCTGCGACGATAGGTTGTGCTCCTGGACTCCGACGATCACCCAGCCTCGCTCATTGTAGTGCTCCGGCCATTCCCCAAAGCCTGGGCTATCCGCACCCACTTTGCCTTGCCAATTATGTGAGGCCACCCTCAGTGGGAAGCCTTTCACAAATTGGGAAAAACGAAGCTGACGCCGATGCCTGCGCTTCGGTTGAGCCCGCCTGTAGCCCTCCGCCACCCTCCACGGCCCATCCTGCACCCTCCGCCCCAGCTCCTCCAGCTCCCGCATCCCGCCCCACTCCGCCAAGGGAGATTCACCGCTTGAGGCTTCGCCCTGGGGCTCGTCGACTTCCACGTCGAGCACCCAGTAGCCAAATCCCTGCTTGCGAAGCTCCCTCTGCATCTCTACATACTGGGCACCTCCCCGTGCAGCCCGCTGCTTCTCTCTTTCCCGGAAAGTCCTACCCGTCGCAACGTGAACCTTTCCCGTGAAGAACTTACGCTCCCGCAGCAGCCGCACCATCTTCTCCGCCTCCTCACAAGACGCACATTTAATTCGCAAATGTCGCCCACTACCTCTGCCCGCGAATTCCACCTCGACTTCCCCGAGACCGAGAATTCGGAGCTCTCGCGCCATGACCACTGTCTGAGAGACATGCGATAGCCCCCATACTAGGCAACATCTCTTATCCAGCTCATTTCGTACCTTCCTCCGCCACCTCCTCGGTGGCGGTACCGCTTGCCACACGCCGTGACCAGACCTTTCCGGACGTGACTTCTCTTCCGAGGTTGGGGAGGGTGATCGAGATGCAGCAGGATTGCTGGCTCTACGTGATTCAGGTTGCCCGTCAGGTACGCGAGCACTCGACCACCCCACCCCGGCCGAGTAGCCATCGCCACCCGCAGGCGCACTCCCACGGGGAACGTCTAAACCTGAAGGATTACCGCCTTGACCCATAGGGCCAGCACTAGCGGCCGCGCTCTTCGCATAAGAACCTGACATAAGTGGTATGGGACCCCGGTGCCGCATTGATCGAGTTGTAAACTCGATAAATGAGGACCCAGGTGGGGTTATTTAAAGCTCAACCCTTAAAAAGCATACGTGTACGTATGTATAGGAATACACACAAACACTCACCTGCATCCGTAACCAGGCACGAGGCAGACCCGCTGTGCATCATCGAGGTAGGTGTCGTGGCAAACCACCCTGCGTCCGATAAACGCTGCAAGTGAGTCATCTACCGAGAGCACAGAGTGACAGGCCCGTGCACGTGTACCCACCACCCCATAACCCTCCGCCAGAGCAACCCCATGGCATCCGCAGGATGAGCACGAAGAGTGCTGAGAGAGAGGGTGAGCCAGGAGCCCCGCTCCGGTCCGTCGTTACTTTGGTCATTTAGTCGTTTCAAGGCTTGTGGTAAGGTGTAGGGCCTCTCGCCTTCGTACAAACTCCGACCGACAGTAGTTTGGTTGACCATCCTTCGCGGTGACCCTCTGAACACAACCCCCTCCCCCAGTGCCCACCCCTTGTGATTCCAGAGGCCACCCCGAGCCAAGAGCCATGAGTATGATGAGCAACTCACATGAGTTACTCTCAGTAATTGGGACCCGTCTCATAAATCAATGGAACGCTTATCGTGCGCCCCTCATAGGCTCAGCCCGCCCATGTGAAAGCTAGGCCTCGCCCAAAGCAAAGCAAAGCAAAGCAACAACAACAACAACAACAAAAAAAAAAAAAAAAAAAAAAAAAAAAAAAAAAAAAAAAGAAAAAAAAAAAAAGAGAGAGAGAGAGAGAGAGAGAGAGAGAGAGAGAGAGAGAGAGAGAGAGAGAGAGAGAGAGAGAGCGAGAGCGAGGCCGCCGTGGCTCGCCCGCAATCCAGCTGGGTGCACCTCGTCACAACCACTCATCGGCGTGAGCTCATAGCTGTGTGCGACATAGGTACAAGAGCAAGAGGAGAAACAGTGTGCCAGCGTGGATGTGTGGGTGAGGCAGTGCGGTGAGGCAAAGCAGCGATGCCAGTCGAATCCCTGGAGACGGAACCTAGCATCAAAAACATCGTATAAGTCTACCCCAGGCCTCCATCCACCGAGTGGTGAGCTCGATAAAAGAAGACCCGAGTGGGGTTATTTAAAGCTCAACCCTTAAAAAAGCATAAACATGTACGCCGCCAGGAACCCAACAACAATAACATAGCAGCCAGGAACCCAACAACAATAACATAGCAGCCAGGAACCCAACAACAATAACATAGCAGCCAGGAACCCAACAACAATAACATAGCAGCCAGGAACCCAACAACAATAACATAGCAGCCAGGAACCCAACAACAATAACATAGCTTCCGTAACCAGCCTTCAGGAACCCGCCTCAGTTACCCGCCCCCGTAACCAGGTCAGAGACGTGACGTACTATGCATCATTGAGGTGTCGTGGCAAGCCACCCTGCGTCCGATAGAAGCTACAAAAGAGTCATCTACCGAGAACACTAAGTGACAGGCCCGGTCACATGCACCCAACACGTCCCGACCCTCCGCCAGAGCATCCCCATGGCATCCGCAAAGTGAGCACGAGGGGTTCTGGGAGAGAGGGTGAGTCAGGAGCCCCGCGTCCAGGCAGTCGCTACTGTGGCAGTTGAGTGATTTCAAGGCTTGTGGAAATGTGTGGAGCCTGTCGCCTTCATTCCCACTCATACCGACAGTAGTTTAGTTAACCAACCTGTCCAGTGACCCACTGAGCCCAACCCCCTCCCTCAGATAACCCCCACCCCCCGCACCCCGAGTGATACCAGAGGCCACCCCGAGCCAAGAGCCGTGAGCGTGGTGAGAGAGCTTCTCTCAGTAAAAGTTTCCGTCTCATGAATCAGTGGAGCACTGATTATGTACCCCTCATAACAAGCTGCCAACGGCCCCAACCCCGCCGTGTGGCGGTGACACCCAACCATGTATTGGTGCCCCCCAAAATAGTAATAATAATAATAATAATAATAATAATAATAATAATAATAATAATAATAATAATAATAATATACTTCCGCTAAGGCATACTGATGCAGCTGATGGCACGATCCGTTTCCGGAAATGAGCCTCCATGCCCTTGCTCGAGGTTCTCCATCCCCACCTAGTCAGTCTCTCGACTGATTATAGGGGCCACCGATGGAGCTCCTGAGGGCAAGACTACACTAAGCCGAGGTTATTCCGCAGTCCCAACAACTTCTTGCAAAACGTTGCCGCATGTGCAAGTGCGTACACCAAGCATGGTTGCTAGAACTACCTCAAAACCCCACCCATAACAATTTGGTATCCGCTGGGTCCACGGGCTATCAACCGGCATAGCAGAGTTTAAGATCTTCGACAGGCGCCCAACGACCCTCCTCCCCATCCACCAAATGGTTTTGAGTTGGCATCACAGTTTAATCCCGTAAGGCCATTGGGCTAAATAATAATAATAATAATAATAATAATAATAATAATAATAATAATAATAATATAATAATAATAATAATAATAATAATAATAATAATAATAATAATAATAATAATAGTGCTTCTCTGTCAATGGCTGATGCATTTCTGCACATGCGCCTCCATCGTCTCACCCGTGAGGGGAGTACGAAGAATTGACGATAAGCTCTAATGACACCCCCGCAAGGGCAGTTCCAACACTTCCAGACGGGACGGGCCGGTATGTTCAATGAAAATACTGGTCCAGAAATAGACCGGTATGATCAATGAAAATACTGGTGGCACCGACGGGAATCGAACTGGCGACTGGGCCCAGATGGTAGAACTTGACCACTGGGCTATCACGGTGTCCAAAATAATAATAATAATAATAATAATAATAATAGACTTATCAGTCAATTGGCCTTTGATCCTGTCGGACATGTGCCTCCATTGGTATCACGCGGCCGTTCGGTGACGCGGCTCCGCTCCAAAGACTCGACTGGCGGTGCAATGTGCAAATGAGCGTGCTGTGCATGTGCAAGTGGGTGCAAGGAATGAGAGGATTAATAATAATAATAATAATAATAATAATAATAATAATAATAATAATAATAATAATAATGATAATAATAATAATAATAATAATAGTGCTTCTCTGTCAATGGCTGATGCATTTCTGCACATGCGCCTCCATCGTCTCACCCGTGAGGGGGAGTACGAAGAATTGACGATAAGCTCTAATGACACCCCCGCAAGGGCAGTTCCAACACTTCCAGACGGGCCGGTATGTTCAATGAAAATACTGGTCCAGACGGATCGGTATGTTCAATGAAAATACTGGTGGCACCGACGGGAATCGAACTGGCGACAGGGCCCAGATGGTAGAACTTGACCACTGGGCTATCACGGTGTCCATAATAATAATAATAATAATAATAATAATAATAATAATAATAATAATAATAATACTATATCTGAGGCGTACTGATGCAGCTAATGGCATATCCTCAACGGACATAAGCCTCCAATACCCTTGTTCGAGGTCCTCCACCCCCCCGTGTCAGTCTCTCGCCTGATGATCGGGGCCACCGATGGAGCTCCTGAGGGCAAGACTGCACTAAGCCGAGGTTATTCCGCAGTCCCAGCAACCTCTTGCAAGACGTCACCGAATGTGCAAGTGCATACACCAAGCGCGGTTGCTAGAGCTGCCTCGAAACCCCACCCATAACAATCTGGTGTCTGCTGGGTCCTGGGCTATCAACCAGCATATGCGGAGTTTAAGATCTTTTACGCGCGCAACGACCCTCCTCCCCAGCATCTACCACCAAAGGGTTATGAGTTGGCGTCACAGTTTAACGCCTTGAGGCCATTGGGCTGGAACTCTGTTTAGCAAGTGTGACTAGGTTTTTTCATCGGGATTTCCCTCAAATATGTCACAGTCAACACTCCAAGGCAGATTTACTATATCTGAGGCGTACTGATGCAGCTAATGGCATATCCTCAACGGACATAAGCCTCCAATACCCTTGTTCGAGGTCCTCCACCCCCCCGTGTCAGTCTCTCGCCTGATGATCGGGGCCACCGATGGAGCTCCTGAGGGCAAGACTGCACTAAGCCGAGGTTATTCCGCAGTCCCAGCAACCTCTTGCAAGCCGTCACCGAATGTGCAAGTGCATACACCAAGCGCGGTTGCTAGAGCTGCCTCGAAGCCCCACCCATAACAATCTGGTGTCTGCTGGGTCCTGGGCTATCAACCAGCATATGCGGAGTTTAAGATCTTTTACGCGCGCAACGACCCTCCTCCCCAGCATCTACCACCAAAGGGTTATGAGTTAGCGTCACAGTTTAACGCCTTGAGGCCATTGGGCTGTAATAATAATAATAATAATAATAATAATAATGTATGTTATCGGTTCAACTAGGTGGTGGGGGGATAATTATTTAGTTATCTTCCTACCTTTATCTATGTATGTATGTATGTATGTATGTATGGATATGTACTCAGTGATCCTCCTTCCCTTGGGCATATCTATGTATGTATGTATGTATGTATGTATGTATATATATATATATATGTATGTATGTATGTATGTATGTATGTATGTATGTATGTATTACTATGTATGTATGTACGTACGTACGTATGTATGTATGTATGTATGTATGTATGTATGTATGTATGTTTGCATTTAGCCGATGGGAAACTGACGTTTGGGTTTCAAGTCAACAACATCGACAGCGAGGTAGACAAAACAATATGTATGAATGTATGTATGTATGTATGTATGTATGTATGTAAACTGACGTTTGGGTTTCAAGTCAACAACATCGACAGCGAGGTAGACAAAACAATATGTATGTATGTATGTATGTATGTATGTATGTATGTACGTATGTATGTACGTATGTATGTATGTATGTATGTATGTAAACTGACGTTTGGGCGTCAAGTCAACAACATCGATAGCGATGTATTATTTATTGTATATGTATGTATGTATGTATGTATGTATGTATGTATATGTATGTCTGCATGTATGTATGTCTGTAATATTGTATTTACGTAATATTTTATGTACGTATGTATGTATGTATGTATGTATGTATGTATGTATGTACGTATGTATGTACGTAGGAAACGAAACTTCAACTAATGTCTGCTGTGCGTAAGGACCCTAAGGTATGTATCGATGTATGTATGTATGTAGTATGTATGTATGTATGTATGCATGTGTGTATGTATGTATGTATGTATGTATGTATGTATGTGTGTATGTATGAATGAATGTATGTATGTATGTATGTAGGCCTTCATGAGTGATCGATCAGACTTCGTCAAGTCGTGTGTCTATCCACTGGACACCCTTTTGGTACTTACCTATGATTCTTATTTTATCGCTCATCGCCACAAAATGTGGTCAGGTTACCGATAAAACTACATATGCGGCGCCAAATTTGACGCGTTTTGCGGGCTCGTCGGCCCGGCTCGGGCTCGGCCGCAAAACACGTCAAATTTGTGGCTAGCCGCATAATATACTAGTATGATTGTTGTGTATGAATGCTTATGTATGATTGTTGTGTACGATCGATCGGATTCGTCAAGTCGTGTGTCTATGGCATGGAAACCCTTTTGGTATGTATGTATGTATGTATGTATGTCACATACAAGTAGGGTTTCCATCGGATATACGCGGGGGTTATCTATCTATCTCTATCTATCTATCTATCTATCTATCTATCTATCTATCTATCTATCTATCTATGACGAAGTCCGAGCGGTCACATACTAATACGTGCATATATACGCATACATACACAGATACATATAGACATACAAGTATACAAGCACGGTTCCCATCGGAAGTACGCTTACATAGGATTTGACCAAGTCTGATCGATTCTTCATGAACTCTTGCAAAATACATTTATACATACATAGATAAGGTCGGGTGAAAAATTTTGGCCACCTCACCTTTCAGCCAACCGTAAATACGGAGAATTTTAGTTTAACTTTTATTGTGGACAACACATGTACCGTAATTACCGGCTGGCCGAAATTTTTCACAAATTTGAATAACAAATGTACCGTTATTACGGGATAATTTTGTTCTGGCCGAGATTTTTCACTCTTCCTTACATACATACATACGATTAGGGTTTCCATCGGATATACAGAGGACTTAACAAAGTCCGACTGATTCTTCATTCACTCTTGCAAATATATTTATACATACACAGATACATAAGGATA
>WBZZ01005079.1:62500-67500 GCA_019918135.1 Paulinella micropora
TCGTTCGTCTTCCTCTACTTTTTGTTCTTCAAGCTCTAAACCCCCTGTATATACAGGTTGGGCTTGCTTGTACTCTAAATGTCTGAGTGATTGAACGTGAGGCTCAAGACGTTCGAAAAGCTTTTGGTCGTCAGGTACGCTAGCGACAAGAAAAAGTAAATCGTCTACTTGTCGAATGCCAAACACAAAGTTAGACAAATTCTGCCTACGCAGTATAGTTAAGAAACGAAACTCGTCAAAAATACATTTGATTTGGGCTAGTGGGGAAGAGAGGTAGCCTCCAATAGGACAACCTTTGATTTGCTGAAAGCATGCATTGCCCATGACGAAAAATATATTATCTAAATCCATTTCTAGTATGTCTAATAGATCTTGGATAGTAAATACTACATAATCCTCACGTGATGCACTATGGTGCCATCCTACGTCATATTTCATACGTCCATTCATATCAAGTCTTAGTGTTTTCGAGACTTGTACTTTTTCTCTTTGCTTTCCTCTTTTTCCTGTGGCTTCATATTCTCTAAGAATCATAAAAAGCCAGTGAAGGGACATCACGATTTCTTTTTTATCAAACCACGTAAACATTTGTTTCACGTCAAACGAGAGTGTTTGGATATCTAAATCTACATCCAATTATTCTCTAATTTTTGAAACAATGTTTGGGCTTTTTTGATTTTCCCTTTTAAATCCGAAAGCCGCGTTGTTGAGATTGAAATTGGGAACGTATTTTGTTACTTGTGGGACGAGAAAATTTAAAGCTTTAGCTGCATACTTGAGCATTTTTCTTCCTTGAGACCGAGATTGAATACAAATAAGTCTCGTTTTATTTTCAGGGTCTTTGTCCTTGGGGGAGGTCATAACTTTATGGACACAGCCCCTTCTATTCAATGGAGCAAAGCGATTTAGTTTGCGTTTATTGTATTCTTGTCTATACTTGCGTAAAATTTGTTCTTCGGTCATACTAACTGCTTTGAAACACGGAGAATTGATTACTTCCTGTGTTAGTCTTTTCCAAAGCAGAACTGGGCATTCTACCCATAATTGGTTTTTATTTTTATCGAGGTCTTTTACAACCAGTTTATTTTTCTCCACATAGGCTTTCACCGATTGTAAGGTTTTCCAACTGATTTTTTCTGCAGTTGTACTCGTCGTACATTTACCGAAATTTTGAGTGTTGGTATCCCATATTTTTTGTAAATTTCGAACCATTGTATTGCCCGCAGTCTTCGCTATTCCCATGGATTGCAATAAAGCGAGTAATGCATGTTTTTCGTTCTGTATCTGCTTGTCGCTATGTTGTTGCTTTGTGAACGTCTTGGAACGGCCGGCCCGGACCTTGAAAGGAACATGGTTTTTTCCAAAAATGACGTCACGTATTTGGGCAACGTATTGTTTATCGCTCCTTCTGCGCACTCTCTTCATCGAGATAGGGGATAGCAGATGCATGTTGTGCTCCAATTGTTCCCATATCTCCATGCATATTTCTCAGTCTAGAACTGAAATGAACTCCATTATGACATAATGAAGAGCATGTCGGTTGTTGACTAAACTGGAAGTCAAAAGACTCAATCCACATGTGTATGTTTATGAGAGTCTTTGCAATAGACGGCGAGTTCTTTTGAAGTACTTTAGCCAATGATAGTATAGCAGTCTGAATTTGTTGTGGTACCTTCATGTGTTGCAAGATGATTGATGGAATTGTCTTACTTGAAGCTCTTTTCTGGAAAAGTTGTCAATGAAAAGCATTTTCATCGTGTAGTTTGAGCTTTTGAGGATCTCTGGATAACGAAGTAAACGAGATCTCAATAGATGCAATTCGTTCTTTTATCTTCCAATGTAGCATGGTTTGTGTTTGTGCACATACGTTAATTGCTTGATGTCGTGTAGCTTTCTTCATGTCACGTTCCCATGCCTTAGGATGGTATTAATACAAAGTTGTTCTATGTTGACTGTTTTGTGGTGGTATTTTAATTATTAATAATAAGCGGCATCGAGACACCAACATGGAGTCTTAGGTTTTCAAGTTAACTTTCATGTACAGTTTATTAATTATTCACTCAAGTATTATTAATATTAAATGCAGCTATATTAATAATACTATGACGTAGGTATCCGATTGCAAACTTTGTGATTGAAAAATTGAACTCAAAATATGACTGATCGCATCATGGATGCCGCGGCAGCAGCCTGAGCCTAAGGTCCTTATAGTATTACAAATTATTAGTTAGTCACTGTGATCAGTCCATGAGAAGTTTCTATTTCTTATTTTTTTTACGCAGTGGTTTAATAAAATACTTGCTTAAGTACAATCAGCAATTATTTCAAGCGCTTCGATCTCAGCCGAAATTTGCATTCACAACTTGTGTTATGGCTCATTAGAAAGCTCTTAAGAGCTTTCAAATCATCGAGCCACTACAGAAGCCGCTAAGCTAAGAACGAAGCATTTGAAGTGATTGCTTGCTGTACTTTAAATGACAAGGAACTTCTCATGTGATGACGAGGTAAAATAGCGTTGCATATGCCGCGCTAGCAGCCTGAGTACTCAATTAGTTACTGAAGTCGAAAACATATGAAAGACAATTGGTTAGGTTGGATTGACTGTTGGAGCTGAAAAGGTTCAGTCGCAAAGCAAGAAAAAAAAAATACTGTTGAAGCTAAAACAAAAAAAGTATCACCAAAATGGAAGCTGAGGTTCAGTCACAAAGCAAGCCAATACACCAAAGCAAAAAAAAGCAAGAGAATATACGGTTGAATTAGGGATTATTACCAAAAACAATGTGCACTGCTAAAATTATTGCGAGCCAATAAGCAGAATACAAGAGGATATATGGTTGAAGCATCAAGATAAGAACTAAAGATTATCTGACCAAAACAATGCCGCGCCCAAAAAAATTATTGCAAGCTAATAAGCAGAGGACAAAAGGGCAGTTTCAACATCAACTCTCAGAGTGATAAGCATGGGTTCAGTATGACAGCATATTTCAGTCCCGAAGACTAAAACTCTGACAATGAGATAGTAGATCCTGAAGCTGGAACGACCTTTGAGGCAGAAATCCAGAACTTGGAAGTGCTTAAAACAGCTAGCGGTGTTTCATCACTTGTCGCATGGTAAAAATTGAAATAATCGGACCTTCCGATACTGTTGGGAGGAGTGTAAAACAAAGGTTGACCATCCAGCTTTTGCAAAAGCTGCAGCTGGCTCAGTGTTTCACCAGCATTTTGCCGGATTGAGGCCACGTTCACCTTGGCAATTGACGGAGGCGCAATCAACCGGGCGATCCATAACCCAGTCACCAGCGCCAAAGCAATCAGCAACATGAGTTGAAGGAAAGAAACGATCTCGCTGGCGTCGTCAAGTAAACCACGCAGAGGCCACGATCCTGGGGCAAGCATAAAGAGTGCAAGAGTCTGCGCCTCCAGGTTGATGTTCCCTGTACGTCGCTCCCACCAATTGGACAACACCCCGACCACGAAGGAACCCACCAAGGCAGACAGAGTGGTTCGGATCCAGACGTTGCCATCGCCAGATGGGTCGTTCTCGGACAGTTTGCAATGTTTCAAGATCGGAACTTGCGCCACTGCTTGAGAGCTCCAGAAGCCAGCATTGAGACAGAAAAGCAAGAACTTCCAGTGCTTTCGGTTGCAGTCCATCAAAACAATCAGCGCAAACCCGCTAATAAGGACGCAGATGGCTGTGATGCCGTCAAAAAAGGGGTCCTCTCCACAAGGAGTACTATTGGGTTTACGATACGTCCCAACATCGGAGATTCCAAAGATCGACAAGGCGAACCAGAATCCTAAGATAGGTATAAATATTGTTTGGAAAATAACGCGGATGTATTAACTATGGCCTTGGCAAAGGTATTCACGCAAAGAGGTGCACACAGCTTATTTATCTAGTTGAGGACACCCAAGAGGCGAAACCATGTTCTCAGCTATATTTACACGCAAAACGTCCTCTAAGGTGATGTTAAACGCAATGTTTGAAGGCTCGGACGGTGCATCTTCAAATGAAGCGCCATTATGATCAAATTTGAAGTATTGAGTGAAAGGGATAACTTGGAAACTAGATCTGTTAGTATGCGATCAAGAGCAGAAAGGAGGTCAGACCTGTACAAAGCTGCAGGAACACAATTAGCACACGAATGGCTTTATGGGCTACTTCAGAACACCAACACAAGTAAAGTAAGAATAAGTATGCCATAACTCATGTGTTGCTTCTTTTGCTGAGCAAAAGAGGAATATTTTAGAACGACCAAGTCTGTTATGGTTGTTAATGTTCGTAAGGTACGACCTGGAATATTGTTGCCAGTGGTGAAGTCCATGATGGCAGAGGTTATCATAAACCCAGGTAGCAACCAACAGACTCCACCGAACATGACCTGCAAATATGCATACAAAAAGCGCGTCGCCTTAGTCTCTTGCAAAATTTCTAGTGTTATGCAAATGCCAGAAATGACAAACCTCCCAGAATATGCAAAAGGGTGTCTGCCATTTTGATCAGGCCCCCTTGAGAATGCAAGAGAGCAGAGGAAAAGGACAGGACCGCCTTGGCATCGACAACGTCTGTTTCTTGGGTGAGTTGAACGAAGAGAAGCGGCACCACAGTGGCCAAGAAGGCCACGATGCTATCTCTGCCTTCCTGGTATACATATATCTGCTTACCTACACGTACTTATATCTGACTTACCTATCTGCCGCACTTTATGTGAGGTTTGTATCAAACAGAGACTATCATATCATACCTCGCAATCGACGACTCTAAGTATGCAAGGGTGGTTATTTACCAAGTAATCAGCCACGTTGGCAAAGCCGTGATGGATGAGGGCACTCTACACACACACACACACACACACACACGGCAATTTGCGGAACATCATCCCCCCCCCCCCCCCCAACACACACACACACGCACACACACACACACACACGCACACACACACACACACACACACACCGGCCCGCCCATTTGCCGCAGGGCACTATATAAACTAGAT
>WBZZ01005079.1:75000-77500 GCA_019918135.1 Paulinella micropora
TCATAACACTCGCCTTTTCTCTCCTTTTCCTTACTTCCTTTTCCTCCTATATCTCCATTCCTTCACCCACAGATCGCGACGCAACAAGCCCTTAACGACCTAACCTCCTACCTCAACTCAAATGCACTGATACCTAACCCTACCAAGACCACATACACTATCTTTCACAAGCGGCCGTCTGACATCAATGTAAGACTGCACGGCCACCAACTACAACATATCTATCTATCTATCTACCTATCTATCTATCTATCTATCTATCTATCTATCTATCTATCTATCTATCTGAGGCATCTCCACCTGTGAACATTATATTCATCTTTCTATCTTTCTATCTTTCTATCTATCTATCTATCTATCTATCTATCTATCTATCTATCTACTCAGGCCAAACTATTGGGGATCACGTTGCAACATAATCTCAGATACCAACAACACATCAAACAAATTATAAAACGCATACAGCCATTTACTGTCATTCTCAGATATATCAATCAAATACTCCCCCAACTCATACTACTCCAGCTCTACTATGCGCATGTTTATCCGCACCTCATCTACGGCATCACCGTATGGGGTTCGGATAAACCAGGCGCTAAACATGTGCAAGCTCTAATGCGATTACATAAACAAATCTTGCGGCTCTTGGCGGCTCAGCCGCCGCGAACGCACACAGCGCCAATCAGATAACAACTTGGCATACTATCACTACGCAACCTATACATATATCGGATATGCACTCTCGCGCACAAGTACCGCCTATCTGTCTTTCTGTCTGTCTGTCTGTCTGTCTTTCTGTCTGTCTGTCGTCTGTCTGTCTGTCTGCCTGCTTGCCTGCCTACCTGCCTGCTTGCCTGCTTGCCCCAAACACCAAATACATGGCCAAAACATGACAACCACTACCCAATCGTTGGACAGAGGCACCGTTATCCGACAAAGAGCAGCAGACAACACAGGCTGTACAGCAGCCAGCAGGACACTGATTCACAAAAAGAGACTGTTATAATCTGGAGCCGCCTACCGCAAGACATCCGGGATAATAAATACATCTCATCCTTTAAAAAACAACTTACAGCATATTTACTCACCAATGCATACAACTAATACGCGGCCACATACTAGTCATATATCGTGATCCTGATCACGCTTATTTCTTCGCTTTTATATTTTCCTTTAAATATCTTTTGGGCTAGCTTGAGTCTGATATACTACTACGCTGAAGGTTACCACCTAGGTGAATTCAATACTTTTCGCAGTATTAAGTTTTAGTGGTCCTCCCTGGAATAATACGTTATTCTAAATTAAAGAAGAAGAAGAACAAGAAGAAGAAGAAGAAGAAGAAGAAGAACAACAACAACAACAACAAGGAGGAGGAGGAGGAGGAGGAGAAGAAGAAGAAGAAGAAGAAGAAGAAGAAGAAGAAGAAGAAGAAGAAGAAGAAGAAGAAGAAGAAGAAGAAGAAGAAGAAAAAGAAGAAAAAGAAGAAAAAGAAGAAAAAGAAGAAAAAGAAGAAAAAGAAGAAAAAGAAGAAGAAAAAAGAAGAAGAAGAAGAAAAAGAAAAAGAAGAAAAAGAAGAAGGAAGAATAATAATATAATAATAATAATAATAATAATAATAATAATGATGATGATAATAATAATAATAATCATAATCATAATCATAATCATAATCATAATAATAAGAAGAAGAAGAAAAAGAAGAAGAAGAAGAAGAAGAAGAAGAAGAAGAAGAAGAAGAAGAAGAAGAAGAAGAAGAAGAAGAAGAAAAAGAAGAAGAAGAAAAAGAAGAAGAAGAAGAAGAAGAAAAAGAAGAAGAAGAAGAAGAAGAAGAAAAAGAAGAAAAAGAAGAAAAAGAAGAAGAAGAAAAAGAAGAAAAAGAAGAAAAAGAAGAAAAAGAAAAAGAAGAAAAAAGAAGAAAGAAGAAGAAAGAAGAAGAAAGAAGAAGACTAGTAAGAAGAAAGAAGAAGAAGAAGAAGAAGAAGAAGAAGAAGAAGAAGAAGAAGGAGAAGAAGGAGAAGAAGAAGAAGAAGAAGAAGAAGAAGAAGAAGAAGAAGAAGAAGAAGAAGAAGAAGAAGAAGAAGAAGAAGAAAAAGAAGAAAAAGAAGAAAAAGAAAAAGAAGAGGAAGAGGAAGAAGAGGAAGAAGAAGAAAAGGAAGAAAAGGAAGAAAAGGAAGAAGAAGAAGAAAAGAAGAAAAAGAAGAAAAAGAAGAAAAAGAAGAAAAAGAAGAAAAAGAAGAAAAAGAAGAAAAAGAAGAAAAAGAAGAGGAAGAAAAGGAAGAAAAGGAAGAAGAAGAAGAAAAGGAAGAAGAAGAAGAAGAAGAAGAAGAAGAAGAAGAAGAAGAAGAAGAAGAAAAGAAGAAGAAAAGAAGAAAAGAAGAAGAAGAAGAAGAAGAAGAAGAAGAAGAAGAAGAAGAAGAAGAAGAAGAAGAAGAAGAAGAAGAAGAAGAAGAAGAAGAAGAAGAAGAAAGAAGAAAGAAGAAGAAGAAGAAGAAGAAGAAGA
>WBZZ01005079.1:85000-92506 GCA_019918135.1 Paulinella micropora
TTCTTCTTCTTCTTCTTCTTCTTCTTCTTCTTCTTCTTCTTCTTCTTCTTCTTCTTCTTCTTCTTCTATATATTAATACTAGAAAAAGTATATTAGCGCCAGGCTGTATAATACTAGAAAAATTCCACTGTAGTGTTTTTGAAGGGTGGGCCACAAGACAACATTTTTGATGTAAAATTAGTCAAAATGTTCAATTGTGTGCCCTCCTGCTTTTTCGACACCTAGAAATCATAGTTCCTCTTACGCCAATCCTGTTTATCTCAGCAAATGGCTAATAGGGCAAGTTTTTCAAATGTTCCCAGTATTTTCTGCCAATATCAATAGCCCTTTTTAAAGTAGTAAATTTAAGCCGCTCACCCTTTCGAGTCTGAGTTTTTATTGTTAGTATTAGTGAGTCGAAGGGTATCCCTACTAGTTGCAAGTATTTTCTAATTAAAAGTGTTTGCGGCGTATATATATACATACACATATATATATGTATATATATATATGTATATATAAAAATATTATATATATATGTATATATCTATGTATAAATGACTTGTCCAACCGCAAAGTATGAAACAAGCCTTAAAAATATGAAAAACCATCATTAGACACATAGAAAACATACATAGAAAACAAAAAAGTGTCAAATGTTTAACATAAATTTATCAAACTGAGCACATTAAGAGAGATTACGACGAAAAGACACATAAACCATATTTTTATATATGATTTATGTGTCTTTTCGTCGTAATCTCTCTTAATGTGCTCAGTTTGATAAATTTATGTTAAACATGACATTTTTTTGTTTTCTATGTGTCTAATGTTGGTTTTTCATATTTTTAAGGCTTGTTTCATACTTTGCGGTTGGACAAGTCATTTATACATAAATGGTCAAACACAAATGGGAGAAAGGGGGGAGGACACTCACGAAGTGAATGGCGGGGGGAAATACACATGAAACATACAAAAGTAAAATAAAGTTGCTTTTTGCTTTTTCTGATGATCGGCAAAAAAATCCTTTTTGACCAAAATTATCTTCATGAAGCAATCTAACCAGTGCTGTTTGGTGCTATTAGTTATAGTTATTAAATCATCACTCATTGTGGCGTGGCTTATGTAGTGCTTGTTGGGTTGAAAAAAAAACACAAAAAGCAGTCCCGCAGGTTTTCGTGGTTTGCGGCAAAACACGAAAACACAATATCAGTGTTGGTGGCATTTCGTCCTTATTTTTCTTGTCTCTGGTGGAATTTTTCCATCTATTTTTCAATTGTTGCCACTTTTTCCCGTCTGGATTTTTTTCCAGAATTTCCTTTTTTTTTCCCAAAAATTGGTGGCACGCTCAGCCATAACGATATTATTTTATGATCAAAATTAGAGAGTCCTTAAATATTTAATAGTATATTCCATTTCTCTCTGCTCCTCCGTCAGTTTCTCCATCTGCTCCTCTTTCTGCTTCTCTGCCTCTTCCCCTTTCTGCTTGAGATATTCTTCTTTGTATTTATCTAATATTTCCTTATTAGTGTCTCTGTATTTCTTTTGGTACTCTTGGATCTTATCTTCATTTGATTTATAATATTCCCTTCGCTGTTTATTTATCTTGTCCTTGCTTCTCTATTTTTTTTTTCTGTTCTTTAACCTCGTTATTTTCCCTGTACTTTTTTCGCTGTTCTTTGATTTTCTCACCGTCTTTCTTTTTATATCTTTCCATATATCGTTGCTGTCGGGGATCGGCGGCATTTAGAAGAAACTTTAGTTCTTCTACGGTATAACTCATATTACTTTATACTATATAGTATGTGCTTAACATATAATTCAATGAGCCCACAACAAGGATATTACAGCAAACGAAAGGATGAATATAAGAGCAGGGGGAGAAATACCTTCTCCTATTTGTGTCCAACCCCCATGGTTGGCCGTGGCCTACTTGACCCTTACAAGGTTGGAAACTTTTTTAGCGTTAAATTTCAATATTTATTATATTATTCCTCTTCGTATTACATATTTTTTATATTGTCCAAGGTGTCCAGGGTTTTATTAAAGGGGAGTAAATTTTCCGAGAGGGGGGGTACTCTATACTATACACTCTTATAATTTCCGGCGCGGGGGGTTGGTCTCGGACTAACTTGGCCTTCATTAATACTAACACGAATTGTCGCGCCTAGCCTGCTCAATACCTCTCACAGCCGTCCAAGTGGTTTTCAACTGCGTTTTTGTATTTTTGGCGCCGATGGATTTTCTATTTAAAATAATTAAAATAAACTTGTCTAACATATACTAAGATGTGGAGCGAAGATGACAAGAAGTTTGTTAGGCAGTCAAAAGTTGCTACTACTACTGAAAGTAAAATTTATGAAGTCGAGTCCAACGTCTACGATAGTGAGTTGAAACCAAGTATCGCTTTTCATAATGCTATTATATCGCTATTTAGCACACCAACGAGTGATGAAGAGATGCTTGAGGCACTAAAAGTCATATATCCGAAATATGCTATTGTGTATCCAAATTTGAATAGTAGAAGACAAAGACTTTCTGAGGTAAGAAAAAAAGCAATAGAGCCTCATCAAAGTGAAAAAGTATATGAAATGAGCAAACTTGCTAAGTATTTTAATCTGAATGAAGACGAGCGGATTGATATCGTTGAGGGGTATAAGAAAGATGTCAAAGCCAAAAATGAACAAAAAATACAGAGTGATGTCCGCGATGTAATGGCTAAAATGAATGATATGGCATTAAGTAATGACCCTTATCTTAAACTACTTGCTTTGATGATAGCAATTGGAGCAAGGCCTGTTGAAATATTTGATAAAAACACATATGAATTGATATCAGATAAACCTTCTTGGTTGCGAGTGAATAACCTAGCAAAAAAGAGGGAAGGACAAAAAAGCATTGGACTGAGAGACCTGTTGTCCTTTTTACTCCTGAATTCGTAATAGAAAAAGTAAACTCAATACGGAACCATTTCAAAAAGAAAAAAGCAGTTATCATTAACAACAAAGATATGCTTGATAAACAAAAGAATAATGATATAAACAAAAGGATTATTAAAATCTTCCCTTGGCTATCGGAATACACGCAGAAAAGCAGTATGTTGCGAAAACTATATGCTAGTTTGTCGTATAGTAATTTCGCCAATCCGAAATTAGAGAATTTTAATACATGGGTTTCAAATGCTCTTGGTCATGGCGATATGCTCACTAGTTTTAGTTGTAGTTGGGTTAATGTAGCCGATCCTGAAGAAATTAAGGCAGAAGGGATTAAAACAGAATTAGAGGAGCTGAGACGCAAAATAGATTTATCTCTGAATTTAAATAATATTAATGAAACTGAAAGCAAAAACGGAGACGAAGAAAGCAAATATCAAACATTAGGAAAAAGTGCTA
This sequence comes from Paulinella micropora, assembly GCA_019918135.1. Lineage (NCBI taxonomy): Eukaryota > Cercozoa > Imbricatea > Euglyphida > Paulinellidae > Paulinella > Paulinella micropora. The sequence goes on from WBZZ01005079.1 coordinate 88,372, forward strand.
GCAGAGAGGATAAGTATAATTGCTTGAGCAGATTTACAATGATAACCCGAATATTACAAATACTGAACTACGACAATTAAGCAAGATTGGAGCCGTTATTGTCAATAAGTTTATCAAAGAGAAAAAAGAAGCGCCACAAGAAGAACAATCGGAGGAAGCAAAGCCATTAAGAAAAAGCACGAGAATTAAACAAAAAGTTCAAAAAGATTAATATTTAACAACGATTAAAGGCGGTTCGCGATATCTTGCTCTAATATTAGACTCTCGTCTGTAGCATTTAATGGAGCAGATTGTGAAAAACTCAATACTATCTACACCATAAAAATTACCTGCTATAATAGGAGGGTGCGACTGGAATGTGCGAGACAAACCGCATATATTACAAAATTCTTTTTTATAATTCGGCTGGTGCATTTCTGAATAAACAAATGTTCTTATATGTCCAACTATATCACTTGGCAATTCTCGTATTATTACTGACATGTTTTATATAATATAAAATATAAAATGAACCTTTTTGGTCAAAGCACGAATACACCATCGTCATCAACTACATCGTCGTCGTCTTCTTTATCTATTGATAGCATAAAAGACGCATTACCAAAAACCGCCTTCTGAGAATTGCGAACTGCCACTTTGTCGCCAGTATTACAAAATGTATTTACATATGGTATTAATACGCGGTTTTTTGACAAAACGGAAACCAATGGCGGGGTGGTATCAACTGCTAATTCAATGGCGGTTTTGACCACATCGGCCTCAGGTAATTCAACCGCACAGATTACGACTATTGAACAAGCCAAATATAGAACTGGTATGGGCTTAGTTGCTAGATTTTCCGCATTGTTTCCGTCATCCACTGCAGCAACCACTTTCAATTGCGATATTGGCATAGGCACACCAGCAGACAATTTATGTTTTAGACAATCAAACTTGGGAATGTCTGTCGTAAGAACGGCGGGAAGTGTTGAAAAATGTGGTTAGTCAATATGCTTGGAATGTTGATAAATGTGATAATACTGGAAACTTCCCCACGATTGATTTTACTAAATTAAATGTGTTTGAAATAGTTGTTCAATATCTGGGTAGCGGTCAAATTACATTCGAAATAGAAAATCCACGAACTGGGCGAATGGAAGGAATTCATTCAATTAAAAACGCGAGCACTGCTACTACTCCATCATTGGATCAGGCGGCGTTTGCTATTTATGCGAAGGCATATTCGTCAAGCCTTCAATCCGTTGTAATGAAAACTGCTAGTACGTTTTTGGCAGTTGAATGGAATATTGATCGGACTATTGCTATAACTAACTCGTATGATAATGTCAAGAGTATAGGATCAACTGAGAATGCCATAGTTACTATTAGAAACCGCTCCACATTCAACAGCAAAACGAATTACAACATAATATACTTTGAGAATTTATGTATTAGCAATTCAGACACTACAACGTGTATCACAAGAATTGTGCTTAATACCACATTGGGAGGAACACCTTCTTATTCAAATTACGATACAAACACATCGTTAGCAGAAGTTGATACGGCAGGAACTACAAGAACGGGTAGAAGTGTGATATTTACATATGTGTTGTCTGGTGGTTCATCAATATACATTGATTTGTCTCAATATAATATCAAGATAGGGTCAAGTAAAACATTTACTGTATCCGCACAAAATACAAGCGGTGGAACGGCTAATATTTATGCTTCATTAAACTGGATTGAAGACCAAATTTAAACAAAAAAAGAATACGTTTTATTTATGCTTAAGCATCAACTTTCTTTTCTATTTCTATTGACATTTTTTTTATGTATTCAAAATCCTTGTTCTTGATTAATTTTTTGGTTATATGTGCGTGATTTTTCTTCAAATACCTGTAAAACTGGTCAATATTGGTACCGCAGGGAATTAGATGTTTGCGTTGTTGTTGCCGTCGTAAGTTAATGTTTTTTATCAGAATAAATAGTGTATCCAAATTTTGTATGAATGTGATTATATTTATGTTTTTTTTTTTCTTAAGCATGATACGCCTTCAAGAGAATTGAAACTTCAAAATTGACAGGACATTCAAGCACATTGCCACTCGCATTTCTAATGACGATATCAATAGATCTTAAACTTTTTGTTGTATTAAATGGCACATAATCGGCAACATCATTAGAACTCTCAAAGTAGCACTGGACTCCATAGGGCTTATCTAAATTGCATTTACCAACGACAGAGAAATTAACATTTGCTTCAACTAAACCAGATTGATTTAAAGCACGACTATGAACATAAACGGCCGTTTCACCGATTAAATTCACGATAGATTGTATTGTGCTACTCGCCGCGGCCGAAATATCGGCAGTTAGTCCAATCTTGTCTCTAATCGTGCTATTATCGTAATCAAAAGCATACGTATCACCAGTGAATGCGAAATTCAATTTATTAACGGAGTTCAAAGTTATAACTACAGAGGGGTAATTGCTGAATTAATTGCAGTTTGAAGGGCGGTAATAAATGTGTCAATGGTGTATTGATTTTCTGTTACGATTGCCGTTTTTGTAGCGGATCCAGTTGTTTTAATCAATGTGAGAGTGTTGGCATAACTCGGTATGTTTGGGAAAACATTTGGAATGGAGATACTCTTTACGACATAAGCACTAATTATATCTATATTACGACCAGTTGCTGGGAGATCAACAACGAAACGGCCATTGTGAGTAGAAGCGGATTTTGATTCTGTTTTATCACTTGAGGAGACGCGAAGGAGGAAATTTTTGCGGGTTTTTTCCTCCTTCGCGTCTCCTCGTTTCTCATTTTCTAAGTTGGAGATCGTAAAAGACATTGCTATATTATAACATAATATATTTTAATTTTTAATTTTTTTTATTGTTTTACGACACATCTACTGGGATAGATAGACGCGACTTTAACATATTTCAACCAATCGGTGATGGCGCGATCTTCGTTATAATCGGCCGCATAACGAAGAGTGACTTCCGCAGTTCGCGAGTTATTAACCGCAAGACCAGATGCTCCAATGTGTGGCGATTGATTGAGTGTCTGGATAATGGTAGCAAATCCTGAGTTAGATGTAAGTCCTGTTTTATCTGAAGTAGAATAATACTTGCGAAAGTTTTCAAGAGAAACAGATGAAGACATGTAAGCATCGCGAATGCCCATAGTCGCTTGAAAATTGTTAATATACAATTCGGCACATCCTCGTTGAACTGCGGGCACATTTTGAGTAACGATATACAAGCACTGAGCACGAGCAACGGCCTTATTCACTTGAAGATTAATATCATCAGACGTTCCAGGATTTGCTTTTGATTGTAATATGTTTCATAAGTGTATGGAAGCCCATCCTTGCTTTCCATCTGTTCCAAAATATTTCTCTGCACGGCGGGAGCAAGTGAGAAGGTTTCCAACATAACAACAGGATTTGATACGGTGTAAGTCAAAGCAGAACCGTCAAAACCAGTAGAAACCTTACCATCAGTGCTTCCGATAATGGTAAATGCTTCCTGAGATGGAGCAAATGTCAAACGAAGCCTCATACCACTAATTAGAGAGGGAGGAATGAGAGTTTCTTTATTAAACACGCCCGAGAAGTAATGGAGAGGAATACAAACTTTTAACTATTGACCAGTACCAACGACTGTAGGAGTATTAATAGCAAAATCAACAACTGAATTGTCGGTAATATTAGCATTAACTTCATTCTCTCGTTGTCCCGCCATCTGTGCTTGCCGACGATAATCAAAAGGATAATGCCACGGGAGAGTATGTTTTCGCACCAGTTTATTCAAATCTTCAATTCGTTCAAGTTTGCTACCATCCTTACTTTCTAACAAAAATCTTTCAAAAATAGCAGTCGCGGGAGTGTTTTGAAAACCGATCGCGCAGTTATTCCCTGCGGTCGTAACCAACCCGTCGGCCTTGACATCAAACAACAAATAGCAATTCTTTCCATAAACAAAATCAGTGCTTGCCTGCAATGTAAAAATCATTTCAGTCCCCGACGAACTGGTATAAGTCTGCTGGTCAGAGAAATTTTTCTTAAAGATACTTCCCTGTTCAGTGAGTGCTAGATTTGCTGGCAACTCATACCTGAGGTTGTTGAGGGTCATCAACTCCTCAGTA
>WBZZ01005080.1:0-15000 GCA_019918135.1 Paulinella micropora
GGTGGTTAGCGCCAGACTCGATTTTGATGCTGAGATGATTTTTTGGAATTCACGCAAATATTTGCGTCAGAAGAGTGTCCTGAATGCCAAAATTCCTGTTTTTTTTTTGTAGCTAGGTAAGACCTGAGGTAGCTGTTGACGTTTGGGTGTCCGTCTGCCTCGTGTCCATATCTACATACATACATACATACATACATACATACACGCTTGTCCTGCTGGCATGAACTCACATACCTGCATAGATAGATAGATAGATAGATAGATAGATAGATAGATAGATAGATAGATAGATAGATAGATAGATAGATAGATAGATAGATAGATAGATAGATAGATAAGAAGAAGAAGAAGAAGAAGAAGAAGAAGAAGAAGAAGAAGAAGAAGAAGAAGAAGAAGAAGAAGAAGAAGAAGAAGAAGATCATGACTTGTCGGGGTTGTTTTAGGTTGCGGGCAAGGGATCTATCTAGATAGATAGATAGATAGATAGATAGATAGATAGATAGATAGATAGATAGACAGATAGACAGATAGATAGATAGATAGATAGATAGATAGATAGATAGATAGATAGATAGATAGATAGATAGATAGATAGATAGATAGATAGATAGATAGATAGATGAATACCCTCGGCGCGCGCCTCATCAGGTTGTATATATATATATATATATATATATATTATATATATATATGTGTATATATATGTGTGTGTATATATATATGGTATGGATATATATATATAAATAAATAAATATATATATATATATGAATACCCTCGGCCGCGCCTCATTAGGTTGTCGATGTTGGGGTGATCGCGCGGCATCGCGCGTGCCAGTAGCGACTGCGTGATCGGGTGGCCCTGATAGGACAACAAAGGCAACAGAACATGTTCAGGCCACTCGAATATCGCCAGTTGCGAAATTTAAACACGCACCATATACACGTAAACACATACTTCGGGGAAGTTATACCGGCCGGTCCGCAGCGCGGAGTCGACGTTGATATGGCCGGGACACACCGCGACCGGATCAACCGTCTTGGCCACAATGCCAACGTTATTAATAACAGATACCAACAGGGCCGGCCAGAGCAGTCTTGTCCAATGTGCCCATATCAGACCGAAAATACTTTGATTTGCTCGAAATTGAGCTGGAAGGGCCATTTTGCGTTTATTCTGCCAAATTCAGCCCTAGATACGGGGAAGAGACAACAACAACAAAAACAACAAAACCGTTTCCTCGGCTGGCGGTGGAGCATGTGCTTGCATGGAGGATGATGCTTGAAAGAAAGAAAAAAAAGAAAAGAAAGAAGAAAGAAAGAAAGAAAGAAAGAGAGAGAGAGAAAGAGAGAAAGAAAGAAAGAAAGAAAGGAAGAGAGAGAAAGAAAGAAAGAAAGAGAGAAAGAAAGAGAGAAAGAAAGAGAGAAAGAAAGAAAGAAAGAAAGAAAGAAAGAAAAAGAAAAGAAAAAGAAAAAGAAAGAAAAAAAGAAAGAAAGAAAAAAAGAAAGAAAGAAAGAAAAAAAGAAAAAAAGAAAGAAAAAGAAAGAAACAGAAAGAAAGAAAGAAAGAAAGAAAGGAAAGAAAGAAAGAAAGAAAGAAAGGGAGGAAGGAAGGAAGGAAGGAAAGAAAAAAAGAAAGAAAGAAAGAAAGAAAGAAAAAGAAAGAAAAAGAAAGAAAAAGAAAGAAAAAGAAAGAAAGAAAGAAAGAAAGAAGGAAAGAAAGAAAGAAAAAGAAAGGAAGAAAGAATTCACACCAAAACTGGACCGTGATTCCCGTCAAGATTTGGTACTATATATATATATCTATACATATTGATATAATTGTTAAAAATCTACGTTAGTCCTGAACGAACTATTACCTTTTTGTCCTTGACGTCCCGGCAGGGTAAGAATTACCTTTTGTACATGTGGACCGGCCGGATAGCCATTGCCTTTTTGTGCCTGTAAAGTGGCACTTGTTGCACGGCCGGCCCGGAAGGAGAAAAATGGCATTTCCGCGCGAAATTGGCATTTGTTACATGGCCGGTCCGGAGCGAGAAAAGAGACATTTTCTCTGGAAATTTCGGCATTTCCGTATCACTGCCTTTTTCGACCATATCAGCTTGAAGCAAGAAAAATAGCATTTTCTCGGGAAATTTCGGCATTCGCGTATCACTGCATATTTCGACCATATCAGCTTGGGGTGGCACCTGCCAGAACCGTGACAAGTATAGTATAGTGGAGCGTAACGGTCGATATGTCACGGTTCTGACAAAGTGGCTCCGGTGGCACCTGTCAGAACCATGACAAGTATAGTATAGTGGAGCGTAACGGCTGACATGTCACGGTTCTGACAAGTGGCACCAACCACTCGAAAAAAAGGGGGGGAGGGGGGGACCCGCCACTGTGCCTTGGCATCTAGTCCTGGGTGCCACCTGTCAGAACAGTGACACGTATACTATAGTGGAGCGTAACGGTCGACATGTCATGGTTCTGACAAAGTGGCTCCGGTGGCACCTGTCAGAACCATGACACATATACTATAGTGGAGAGTAACGGCTGACATGTCATGGTTCTGACAAAGTGGCTCCGGTGGCATCTGTCAGAACCATGACACGTATTGTATAGTGGAGCGTAACGGTCGACATGTCATGGTTCTGACAGAGTGGCACCGCCCGCGAAAGGAAAAAAAGAGGAGGGAGGGGGCGGGACCCGCCACTGTGCCTTGGCATCTAGTCCAGATGCCACGGCCCAGTGGCGGGGTCCCCCCCCCCCTCTCTTTTTTGTGGGTGGTGGCACCTGCCAGAACCGTGACACGTATAGTATAGTAGGACGTAACGGTCGATATGTGGTGGTTCTGACAAGTGGCACCGGTGGCACCTGCCAGAACCATGACACGTATACTATAGTGGAGAGTAACGGTCGAGATGTGGGGGTTCTGACAGAGTGGCACCGGTGGCACCTACCAGAACCATGACACGTAGAGTATAGTGGAGCGTAACGGTCGATATGTGGTGGTTCTGACAGAGTGGCACCGGTGGCCTTGTCAAGAACCGTGTCATCTAGTTTATTTTTATATAGTAATTTGAATTTTTTCATGTCACTGTTCTGACAAGGGGCACCAGCCACCGGAAATTTCAGGTGGCTTGTCAGAACCGTGTCAGGTAGTTTATTTTTATATGGTAAATAGACTTTTTCCTTGTTACGGTTCTGACAGGGTGGCACAGGCACCGGATTTTTCAGGTGGAGGGGGTGGGGGGACCCCGCTACCGGGGTACCGACAAGTGGTGAGCGGTGGCACCGGCCAGAACCACTTCTTTTTTGCCCTTTTGTCCTTGGGTGGTGCTTTTCGTGTTGTATGCGTCTCTGTGAGTTCGAATCATCAAACAGATCGAAAAAAGCTTAAGGATTGACTGAGAACGGTCACTTTGAAAACCGTAGTCTGTCCCATTTTTTGCCTTCTTTGGCTAAGTTTTTGGTCGCCTTTCCGTAGGTATTTGAGGCCACATGTATATATATTCTAAAATTCCGCATCAAGACGTACACAAATCGCTAATTTTCACACACACACAACGTCAAAATTGACTGAGAACGGTTGCTTTAAAAACCGTGCTCTGGCCCTGCCGGTCCCGTCCGGAAAAAGTGGCATTTCACAGTGTCCAGGCCTAACGATAATTATTTATTGATGGGAAAAATACTGGTAGCTGGTGGCACTGAACGCCATTACCACAATTTTAGAACCACGTGATTTTGGGCATGTGCCAGCAATGTTTCCGGTGGTCTTTCTCAAAAAGCTGTCGGCACTGTCGGAACAAGACCCTTGATTTTTTTGAGTGTGTTTTTGATCGACTTCCCATGCATGTATGATGGCATATGTATATATATTCTGAAATCCCGCATCGAGACGCGCACGAATCACTCATTCACACACACAAAACGTCAATATTGACTGAAATCCGTCCCCTTTTGTCTTTTTGGTCTAAAAATGCGTTTTTGGGTTGATTTGTGGTGTTTTGACGAGTTTTCTTTGTCGGTTTGTGTGTGGGATTGTTGTTTTCGTGTTCTTTCCGTTTCCGCGAGCTCGAATCTTCAAACGGTTCGAAGAAAGCTCGCGGATTGACTGAAAACGATCACTTTGAAAAAAAGTAGGCCATTCCCCCTTTTTTCAATTTTTGGCCAAGTTTTTGGTCTGCTTCCCGTAGGAATTCGAGGCTATATGTATATATATTCTAAAAGCCCGCATCGAAACGCATACAAATCACTCATTCACACACACAAAACGTCAATATTGACTGAGATCCGTCCCTTTTTGTCTTTTTGGTCTAAAAATGCGTTTTTGGGTTGCTTTGTGGTGTTTTGACGAGTTTTCTTTGTCGGTTTGTGTGTGGGATTGTTGTTTTCGTGTTCTTTGCGGGTCCGTGAGCTTAAATCTCCAAACAGGTTGGGACACTTCTGGGATATTGACTGAGATCCATCCATTTTTGTCTTTTTTGGTTTAAAAATGCGCTTTTGGGTTGCTTTGTAGTGTTTTGGCGAGATTTCTTTGACTTTGTGTGTGTGTGATTGTTGTTTTTGTGTTTTTTGTGTGTCCACGAGCTCAAATCTTCAAACGGCTTGACAAAACATTGAAAACTGACTGAAAACGATCACTTGAAAAAATAGGCTAACCTATCATTTTTTTCATTTTTTGACTAAGTTTTTGGTCAAGTTCCTTGGGTTTACAATGCAATATCTATACATATTCCAGCAGCCCTCATCGCAAGGAATCTAACACCACAAGAATTACGCATAAAGCTTGCAGATTGGCTGAGCTAGACTCTTTCAAAGTTCAGCTTTTTCAGCGTTTTTGTGTGTGTGTGACAGAGTGCATGACCGCGATGGACGCCGTGTTCGGGGCTGGTGATCAACCGCGCAGCAAGGAGGGCAGTCTGCCAGCGGTCGTTCGTCGAGCAGTCGCTGTGCCCGTCGGTGTAGCCGGCTCAGCAGGCACGCCTATGGGCCCAGAGGACAGTCTCGATGACGATAACAGGACGCCGCCGCCGCCGCCCCCGCTGCTGACGACTCCGCCACCGCCGCCCCCGCTGCTGACGACTCCGCCGCCGCCGCCCCCGCTGCTGACGACTCCGCCGCCGCCGCCCCCGCTGCCGCTTGGCGAGGAGGATGTCGCTCGTCCAGCAATCGCTGCGTTTATTGGTGTAGCTGGCTCAGCCGGCACGCCTATGGACGCAGACGACAGTCTCGACGACGCGGCCCGCCTTCCTTTGCCAACGGAGCAGGACGAGGAGGAAGAGGAGCTGGTGGAAGTGGACAACAGCGACCGCGAGGAGGAGGAGAAGCCTGCGGCCCCCGTGGTGCCTGACGAGCCCGTGCCGGCAGCTCCGGAGCCGCCGCCCGCTCCCGCCGCAGAGGAGGAGAAGGAGGAGAGACCCGCCAAGCGACGCTGCCTGTTCCTCCCGACCGGCAAGAGCTACAAGTACTGCAAGTTCCAGCGGGCTACCGAGCAGGAGAAGAAGCGATGTGGCTGGACGGACGGCGACGGGCCCGCGATCAAGGTGAGCTGGCGGGACCTTCGAACCAAGCGCTGCCACTGGAACCTGGAGCCGCTGTGCTACGTGCTGACGCTCAAGCAAGAGGATGGCCCCCACGCAGACGAGCACTGGCAGCGTACGATCATGGAGGAGGTCATGGACAAGGACACGCCGTACAGGCCTATCGGGGACTCAAGCGCAGTGCCGCGTGCTGTAGCCGGCTCAGCAGGCACAGCCGTGGCACAACGCTTCCGCCACGACAAGTCGTACGCGTGCCTGGCCTTTGCCTTGTTCAACCTGTGCAACGCCCCCAAGCGCTACAAGGAGAAACTCAAGTCGGGCTTCAAGAAGTCCGTCGACTGCTTCCCTGTCTTCTACGAGTACCTCGACTGGCTGAAGAAGCAAGGGCATTCCTTGGCTGCAGTCTCCCGCGAGCCCGTGACTAGGCGCGGCACCGGCTGGCTACGCGACAGGACCGCATCGCCTGGCATCCTCGTGCACGGCGACCACGCCTTCGGCATCGACCCCGCGCGACAGCTTGTGTTCGACGGCAAGTCCGAAGTGGCCCGGCCCCTGTCCGATCTCGCCTCCCTGGGCGTCCACGCCTCCAACAGCCCTTACGAGTGGCTGTCCGTCACACCACTCTGAGACAAACATTGATAGTATTTTTCGGGGGCCGGTCGGGTCTTTATTAGTAAAATAAGATTTTGCAAACTGATCAAAAAGTTTTTATTAGGAAGATAATTACAAATTTTCGCAAACAAGCTGTTCTACTCTCGCTCGGAAAGCCGCAATGCGCCTGTTGTGAAGTGTCGCTCGCTTGCGTAAGTATGCGCGTGCTAGCGGCTCGTGCTGTTCCCTGAGGCCTCCCAGTGATTCTGGCGTAATCCTTGCGCGGACTCCACTACCGATGTAAGGATATCTCAGCAATTTGTCTATGTACTTTGTTTCTTGTGGAGTTGCCAGCAACGGCTCATAGTAAAATGAATTGTGTTCCATGAGGGGCATGTGGTTGTGCCATACCAACCGTTCCCGATCGTAGTCATCCAAGGAAACCCACTGTTCGGGATCTATGTCGTTGACGAGAGGGGGCGCAAGGTAATCTCTGCAGATATGAGTCATTTCAAGCGGCAGCAGTGTGGCCAATAAACGCACAGCGAGATAGTTAGCAGCGATTACTCGGAGAGTCGGGTCGTCGGGTTCGTTCACTTGTTTGAATCTGCTGTAGTGATTAGCGATAACAGTGTCCAGGTCGGACCATTGTAGGCTGTTCCGCTTCCATGCGCCAGCCTCGTTCTCTGTGAGGAGTTTCGCCGTCACTTCGCCCCTGGTTTTACGCTTTCCTGGCTCATTGTAGTCGTGTTCTGTGTAATCGCATGTGCCAGGGTCGGTGTATTCCGTGTCGTCCCGTCGGTCATCGTACTCTGTCATCTCGTATACTGTCATAGGCTTCGTCGGTCCAGTCAGTGGCAGGGCGAGCGCCATCTTGTCCACGCGGCGTCGCTTGGCCTGTCGAGTCTCTACGCGGTCACAGGGTCGTGCGAACATGTCCTTCGTCGGTCCTTGGATTATGAGGCTGGTCTGACAGTCCTTGCCCATGGCACGCGCCCGCTGCCTTTTTGTCCCCATAGGGTCCAAATACCGTGATATAGCCGAAATATTGTGATACTGTCAAAAAAAAGGCAGTGATATGGTACAAAAAGGCAGTAGTGAGGGACAAAAAGGCAATGATATGTGTGGCCCGGATTTGGTCCCGGCGCACCAGTGAATTTCTAGAAGACCGTTACTGCCAAACGGGCGGCACCCTTGTCATCCCTCAGAACAATCGAGTTTTGCTAAAGTGAAAGTGGTCGCAGCCGGAACTAAGCCATTGCCATTTTTCCTTACCGCATATTGAGGCTGAATTCCCGGAAATTTACCGCGTCGCAAAACCTGTCAAAATTTCTCGAGCACTGCATTTTTTTTGTAGGTACCTACATGCAGGAGCAAGAGACCGGCATGACGCCCGTCGCCGCCACCGACAGCGACGACGACGACAGCACCGCCCTGCGGTCCCTGCGAGCCAGGGCCCGTCGCAAGAGAAGGGTTGCGCAACAGGCAGCGGCGGCCACGGGCGGAGAAGCAGAAGAGTGTGACAGCGAGCCACCGAGCCCGGTCCAGTCTGCCAGCGACGACGAGTCAGCCGACGAAAAGACGGTGGTCGCCAGCAAGGACAAGGCGAAGAAAGAAGCGGTGTACAGGTTCTATGAGTTACTGGATCTGCGCACGGTTTGTGGCCTGTTATCCGAACCGCGCCTGGTGCCCGAGTACAAGCACCTGCTGGACTGTATACAAAAGGAGGTGACCGAGAACGGGGGCTACTGCGTCGACTACCGCTACGGCAAGGGCACCAAGAGCGGCAGGGCCTACGCCACGACGGGGATGCAGAATGCACCGGCTGCTCTGCGCCGCCTGGCCCTGCCAGATTTTTGCAAGGAGGTCGACATCAACAACAGCGTGCCGGTGTTCCTGCTGTGGCTGGCGGAAAGCCTGGCCACTGATGCTTCCCCTTTGGACGCACTTCGCGTGCTAGTAGAGAAGCGAGAGGAGTGCCTGCGGGAGACTGCAGAAATCCTCGGGACGTCAAGGGACGGCGCCAAGGAGGCGCTTCTCAAGGTTTTGCACGGAGGGAACGTGGCGGGCCTGTCGCCAGACTGCTTTGCCCAGCGGCTGCGCCTCTCGGTTGCGCACGCGATCTCAGAGCTCAAGCCGCACTTCAAGAAGGTGTGTGATTTCTGCGAGAAGAGGCGCAAGATGGGCTGGGACCACGTCAGGCGCATCAACTACAAGAACACCGACGGGGCGTTCGTGCACTTTGTGACTACCCGCTACGAAGCGAAAGTCATGTCCCGTGCTATGGCTTTCTTTCGGGACAGGGGGTGTGAGACGATCTGCCTGCGCCACGACTCGCTCATAATCGAAGACAGGCAAAACGTGGTCGACGAGGCGGCGCTCCGTGAGCTGGCAGAGTTCTGCGTTGCGGTGGACTACGGCGAGGCAGAGACCAGATCGCGGGGGCGCAAGGGCGTCGCGAGGCTGTCCAAGCTCACTAGGCTCGGCTGGAAGTGCAGTCCCATGATCGCGCAGGACGGCGACCGCGAAAAGCTGCTGGAGGCGGAGGACGAGGGCTCGCCGGCGGAACAGACTGGCTTCGTGAACACTGTCATCTACAGGACACGGGAGGACGTGTACATGGGCGAGTACATGCACCCGCTGAGCTTCGACAAGCTTCGCTACCAGTTGGCGAACGCCATCACTGGACTGGGTAAATCGCACGCTTCCCGACATGCCATCCTGCAGCTGCTGCGGGCGCGCCCAGAAGCCAGGGTCTGTATAGCGACTGGCCGGCGGACACAGGCGTCTTGCGTCAATGGTGATCTGTCCTCTTTTCTGCGCGAGAACGATATCGAGGTGACCACGCTGGCCAACTACATGGACGCGCCGAGGGACGCCAACGGTGGCTTGTCCCAGCACCAACGAATCATCGTGCAGTACGAGTCCCTGCACCGACTGGCGGTCCACCAAGGCGGCACACGGATGCTGATTAGCTATGACCTCCTTATTCTGGACGAGTTCAGGTTGTTGTCCGACCAGCGGGTCTCGATGCAGACGAACCGCTGGAACTTGCGCGAGAACAATGCGATCTACGAACGGCTGTGCAAGGAGACCCCGTGCGTCCTGGTGATGGACAAGGACCTGGGCTCTGATTCTACCTGTTACGACTTTTTCGTGGGCACCGACGGGATCACGACCCAAGATCAGGTACAGTTCCACGACTACCGCTATGTGCCGCCGCACCTCAGGCGCAATATCAAGGTCATGGGCAAGCTCGAAGAGTGGCTGGAGAAGTTGCGAACGAACCTGCGAGAAGGAAAGAAAACGCTCGTGCCCTGCCGCTCCAACCGCGAAGCAAGGGCTATCTACGACATGTTCGTGGCAGCCGGCGACGCCCCGGAGAGGCCAGACGCCAAAGGAAAAAAGGTACAAACGAGAGAAGACGGCAAGGACGAGGAGGTAGATCCGACCTGGGCTAAAGGGGCTAGGGTGCGGATCCTGACTGCACAGACCCCTCCGCTAGAGTCCCAAGCGATGCTGGCCAACATCAACAACCTTTTCAGGCCCTCGATGCCGGGTGACTACACGTCCGGCTGCGTGATACTGATCTACACAAGCTCGCTGTGCGTCGCGGCCGACTTACAGGACCAGATCGAATGTGTGATGATGCACTGTGCAAGGGACAGGCATTGCCAAGGGCGGTCCACCTGCCAGGATTCTTTGGCAGATGGTCATGCGCGCGCGCCGCGTGCGGGACAACACGGTTTACTGCTACTTTGGCGAGAAATTGCGGCCACCCCCCGTACGCTCTGGCGAGGCGTCTGCGCGGCCGTGGCGGCACGATGGGGTCTACCGGGAGCTGGCCAAGAATTTCAACGAGAAGAGACAACAGATACGGAAAGTGACACTCCGTGCTAATCCTAAAGACAAAGACAGCGTGTACTTGATGATGGACGTCGGCCTCAGGTGGAGGGACATCGTCGACGCCAGCGGTAGAAAGCTGTACTCGGTCGAAGTGAACTCCAATCTAGTGGAATGTCTCCTCGCGCGCAAGACGGAAGTGGAGCACAACCGGAACGAGCTCGTGTTCTACCAGTTCGTGCGCGGGCACCCACTGGTTATGCAGGAGCCTCCGCCAGAGGAGCAGCTGCGGAAGGCACTTGACCAGCTGAGGCGGCCGGCCAGTGGTCCTGTCGTGGAGTCCAAGCAAGCAGGGGCACAAAACGAACTGGCCGAATTCCGTGAGTGCGTGGACGACGAGCTCCAGTTCGTGTTATCCCAGGAGATCAAGTGGGCGGACCTCGGGTGCGTGTCTGGTGCTCAGAAGCGCATCAAGGAGATAGAGGGCACAAACGGCACCAAACGGAAGAACAGGCAAGTAGAACTAGAAGTGTTAAAGACACTGCAGCTCTACCCCGGCTACCTGCACGCCATGCGTGAACTGGCACTGAGTAAGCAAGTGATCGAATACACGAAGCTCTTGACTGCCGCTCACCATGTCATCAGGGAAACAGCGTCCGTGCTTGGCTGCGAGTTACCCGAGCTGTTTTCTTCTGACCATGTGCTCACCAACGAACAGATTAACAAAACGGGCGACCGGTTAGCAAGGCTGTTCAAGGACCTGGAGATTTCGCAGCGGGACCCCGACACTACTCGTACGGCCACGCCGCCCAAGAAGGCCGTGGTATGCCTTACGTCCCTTCTGGCCAAGTTCGGGTTTGACCTTGTCAAGACAGGCTCCGAGCGATTGCCAAAGAACGCGGACGGCAAGAGGCCGGAGCTAGTGTTCTACAAAGTAGTCGCACTCAAAGAGGTCAGTGAACTGAAAGGCTTGTACGTAGGCTTTTGGGAGCCTCCCGTCCACGAGCAGTTCCGGCCGCAGCCCCCCGCCCGTGAGCAGCCGAGACCACCGCCAGCTAAGAGGCAAAAGACCACTAATGACGCAGACGTGTAAAATCAATAAAAAAATTATTTACAAAAAAAGGCGCGCGCCTGACAGGGAAACCAAAGAGAGTTGAACTGTGGACACATTTTTTTCTTGTGCAATACTGTTTTTGACTCGTTAGGCTAGCATGTCAGACACACAAACTAATAAAGAGGACAACTCGCTACTGTTCTTTGGCGGGTGCCTTCCGGCCAGACTGGCGGTGGCCGGCCTGGCCATCTACAGGCCGCAGCCCTGGATGCGAGCACTGGCCGCAATTCCCGCAGCGGTCTGGCTGAGCGGAGCGCTTGACGACAAGCAGGCCGGGTTTTTCGGTGGAGAAGCCTGGTGGGCAGACTTTAGAAAAGCGCACGGGGCCCTGTGGGCCGCGTACGCCATCACCGGTCGGGGCCAGATTCTGCTGGTGGATGCGGCCTTGGGTGCTTGGGTTGGGGTAGAACACAGAAAAAAAAGTTCTGAGCCAGACTCTGTATAGACCTGGCAAATGCAAGTGACGAAACGAAATGGAGCTCCGCAGGCCGTTTCGCTCGATAAGATTCTGGCGCGAGTTACTAGCCTGTCCAAAGATCTGCATGCCGTTGACCCCGTTCTTGTCGCCCAAAAGGTCGTGGCGGGCCTGTACGACCTCGTGCCGACGAGCGAACTTGACTCGCTGGCAGCGAGCACGTGTGCGTCGCTCGCGATTCAACACCCGCAATACGGAGAGCTGGGTGGCCGTCTCCTGGCCTCCAACCACGCGAAGCAGTGCCCGCCGACCTTCAGCGCGGCCATGGAACAGCTTAGGTGGGGCATGGAGCCAGCTTACAGCATATTCGTGGACCAGAACGCAGGGCAACTAAACGCCATGATCGAGGCCCGTCGAGACATGTTGTATGACTATTTCGGGTACTCGACCCTGCTCAAGTCCTATTTGCTCAAAGACAATCAGGGCCGCGCGTGCGAGACGGCTCAGTACCTCTGGCTTCGCGTGTCTGTTCACTTGTGTCGCCGCGAGTCCAAAGATCCACTGAAACGAATCAAAGAAACCTATGACCTCATGTCATTGCAATTCTATACTCACGCGAGTCCGACACTATTTAACAGCGGACTGAAAAGAGCGGGCCAGCTGTCTTCTTGCTTTTTGCTCCCGATTTCCAGTGATTCGTTGAGCGGCATCTATGACACGATCAAAGACGTTGCTCTTATCAGTAAGGGAGGTGGCGGTATTGGCCTGCACCTCGGCTGCGTGAGGGCCAAGGGCTCCTTGATACGCAGCACGGGCGGACAGTCAGACGGTGTGGTACCCTTGTGCAAAGTGCTAAACGAGACCGCCCGCTACGCAAATCAGGCCGGGAAGAGAAAGGGGGCGATCGCGGTCTACTTGCCAGTACACCACCCCGACGTCTTCGAGTGGCTGGAACTCAAGAAGACCACCGGCTCCGAAGAACTGCGAGCCCGAGACTTGTTTTTAGGGCTGACAGTACCAGACTTGTTTTTGGAGCGTGTTGAGAATGACGGGGACTGGAGCCTTTTTTGCCCGGACGAGACGGGCGTGGGCGACCTGGACGCCTTCTGTGGCAAGGAGTTCGAGTCTCAGTACACGCGAGCCGAGAGGCTAGGCCTGGCGAGGCGCACCGTCAAGGCTCGCGAGCTCTGGAGCGCCGTCTGCCGTGCACAGATCGAGTCGGGCGGCGTTCCTTACATTATGTACAAGGACGCGGTGAATGCCAAGTCGAACCAAAAGAACCTGGGCACGATTCGTTGCAGTAACCTGTGTGCAGAAGTGGTCCAATACAGTTCAGGTGGCGAGTGTGGCGAGCACAGCGTGTGTAACTTGGCCTCTATTGCGCTGCCCAGGTTCGTGTCGGATGACAGCAAGTCCTTTGATTTTGAGTTGTTGCGGTCGTGCGTGCGTGTAGCAATCAGAAATCTCGACACCGTCATCGACATTACAGAATACCCCACGGAAGAGGCCAGACGCAGCAACCTCTTGCATCGTCCGGTGGCCCTTGGTGTCAACGGCCTGGCCGACGTGTTTGCTCTGCTCAAGATGCCATGGGATTCAACAGAGGCACAAAAGCTCAATTTCAAGATTGCACATGAACTGTACTACGCCGCATTATGGGCCTCTTGCAAACTAGCACAGGAGAAGGGTGCTTACAAGAGTTTCGGCGGTTCCCCAGCTAGCCAAGGGCTCCTGCAGTTCGATCTGTGGCCCGGCAAGCAGCAGACTGACGACCGCTGGGACTCGCTACGCCAGAGCATCGCCAAGTACGGGCTACGAAACTCACAGCTAATTGCCTACATGCCTACTGCCAGGACTGCTCAAATCTTGGGCAATTTTGAGTCGTTCGAACCTCCTCACTAGAACGTCTTTGTGCGCCGTGTGCTCTCCGGCGAGCACGTCGTGTGGAACAAACACTTGGTGCGCGAGCTAGAAGAACGCGGCCTCTGGAACGACCAGCTCCGCGGTAAAATCATTGCCGACGGCGGTTCTGTGCAAGGATGCGACCTGCCCCAAGACATCAAAAACACCTACAAGACTGTGTGGGAAATCCCTTTGCGCTTGCAGCTACACTTGGCAGCCGACCGCGGCCCGTTTGTGTGTGGCTCACAGTCGCTCAATTTACACTTGACGAATCCCACCGAACGCAGAGTCAGCAGCGCTTTGTTCTACGCGTGGCAGCTCGGTTTAAAAACAACCTATTACATAAGAACCCAGGCCGCTAGCAAGGCCCTAGGGCCGGCCGACTGTGCTGTCTGTGTAGCTTGAATCACTTTTCTTTAATTAATTAAACAAACTCTTCTTCGATTTGCATCGCGCTTGAGTCTACTCCAGAGTCTTCCTTGAGCGACACGCCAAAAGCCTCTTCTTCGGTAAGGCTGATGTCCGGGTAGGGCAGGCCGTCCGCGATCTTTCGCAGTTGGATGATCTTGAGACCAAGCGAGACTTTCTCTTGGCGCGAACACAGCGTCGTCACTTGGACCAGGCAGCGAACTACGTCACCCCTGGCAATGGCTTGGTTGTCTCCCTCTCCACCCAGGATCTTGGCGCCCGTCAGCGTGCAGCTTAGGCGAGCGGGCCATGCCCTGTCGCTCTTGGCGCTGGTACGGGGACGGGTGCAGGCTTGGTAGTAGGACTTGACTTCTTGGTCTGTTTTCGCCAGCGGGCCGCTCTTCTTCACGGTGGGCAGCAGCTTGTCTCGGGCTTGCACAGCCAGCGCGCACATCCTCTCGTCTATGGTCCTGATGGCCTGGTAGGCCTCCAGCACGGTCGAGTGGGTCGTGGCCTCGCGAAAACTCAGATCGATCGTCACCTTCTTGGAGTCCTGGAAGCTCGAAGGGTCCCAGGCTACGACTAACGGAGGTAACAGGAGACTTAAAGCCTTGCCCTCGTACACCACGTTGGCGAAGATTGACCCATAGGCGGCTCTGGGTTCGCCTTGCAGCTTGATCTTCTCCAAGTCCTCGGCCGGATTGAACTTGACTGCCAGCTGCTTGCCATCGCTCGCGCTCTTGACCAATTGAACAGACATCCTTTTTGTGTGATGCCCTTTCAATTTGAAAGCAAGTGCGAACCTATTTAAATCGCGACTGATTTAAATCGGCTGCCTTTAAAAGGAGCAACCGACAAAAAAAACACATGC
Organism: Paulinella micropora; assembly: GCA_019918135.1. Taxonomy (NCBI): domain Eukaryota; phylum Cercozoa; class Imbricatea; order Euglyphida; family Paulinellidae; genus Paulinella; species Paulinella micropora. The sequence continues at coordinate 14,670 of WBZZ01005080.1, forward strand.
CCTGTCACTTTTTGTATTTCTCTGCTAGGATGGGAATCATGTTTCTCTGGCGCACCAAGAGCGGCGGGCTTTCTTTCCGCCTGGCGGTCGAGTGCCTGGCGCCCGTGCTGCTCGAGGCGGTGATCGATGCAAATCCGACCGGTTTCGGGTTAGTCGGGGTCGCCGACGGCGTGAGCGCCGAGCTGTCGGTACCCTTTGCCGAGGCCGAGGGCGACTATGTCCAGTTCAGCGGTGACAGGGTGCGTGTGGTCTTTTGCATCGACCTGAAGGAAGTGGCCAACTGGCTGACGCAGTACCGGCCCGAGATGACCATGGAGCTCTTGCTGGACAG
>WBZZ01005080.1:30000-33155 GCA_019918135.1 Paulinella micropora
TTGTTGTTGCTGTTGTTGTTGTTGTTGTTGTTGTTGTTGTTGTAAAATTTAATGATGATAATACAACAGTTGCAAAACAATCTAATTAATATTAATAATAGTATTAACTAAATCAGTGGCGAGTTGGTATGTGGCTTTCGGCTCGTATGTTGTATACCCCCAGATATACGCCACTTCCAGATAATAATCTAGTCATCCCGTGCCGATCAGAGACGCAGAGCTTGCTCACTGCACTATATGATCCAGAGGGTCAAAAACAATAAATATAGATAGAGGAAAAGGGAGCCAAAGGACGTGCACTATAGTGGCCAACAACAGGGGAGAGAGAGAGAGGAGGAAAGTTAGTGAGGGAGGCAGACAAGAACGAGGAGGGACTAGCCTACCTAGAAGGAGAAGAGGAAGACAGAGAGGGAGAGGAAGGAGGAGTACAGACTCGCCGAGACATGAGAACAGTGTTCGAGCAAAAAAGTTAGATGCTCACGCGCGATACTAAGATAATAGTATGGGGTAGGCAAACACCAGCAATAGTCACAAGCGCTGGAGGCCGAAGGGTAGAACAGTAAAGAAAACTTCAGAGCCAGAGTAAGCGACACAGAGTAGCATAGCCAAGCATACGCACAAGTGGTGGACGCCCGCCCCGGCCACAAGGTAACCTGCGATGCCATGGGCCCGACTGTGGACCTAGGACTAAGTGTTGTTGTTTGTTGTCGTTGTTGTTTTTTGTTGTTGTTGTTGTTGTTGTTGTTGTTGTTGTTAAGTTGAATAATAATACAACAATTAAGGAGCAATCTAATTAATATTAATAATATTAACTAAACCAGTGGCAAGTTGGTGTGTGGCTATCGGCTCATAGTGTATATCCCCAGATATACGCCACCCCCAGAAAGCATCTGTCCTCTCGTGCGTGTTGTTGTTGTTGTTGTTATTGTTATTGTTATTGTTATTGTTGGTTGGTTGTTGGTCGTTGGTTCGGTTGGTTCGGTTGGTTCGGTTGGTTGGGTTTTTGGGTTGGGTTGGGTTGGGTTGGTTGGGTTGGGTTGGGTTGGGTTGGGTTGGGTTGGGTTGGGTTGGGTTGGGTTGGGTTGGGTTGGGTTGGGTTGGGTTGGGTTGGTTGGGTTGGGTTGGGTTGGTTGGGTTGGCCGGCAAAAGTGGAGTCCCTGCCTATTTTTTAGTTGACTCCAAAATACAATCCAAAGCATTTTGAGAGACCAGTTTTCCTAACAAAGGAAGCAGGACAGTAGGTGGAGAGGTGAACGGAAGGAGAAAATAGAGTGTGGGAGGTGTACTCAGCATATAAACAACAGTGAAACATTGCACAGAGGCCTACATTGAGGCACAGCAAACACTCGTTGTGTGCGGGACATCTTGGTTGGAAACCGTGTGTTTGCGAACTGTGTGGGCACGAGTGGTGACTCTAGTGTACTACAGGCATACCAGTAGACATAAGTGTTACATCCGACCCATTGTCGGTGCAAAGGAGTGATTAATCGGCACACTCTAAGGGAACGAAAAGACACACTCAGTCTGTCCCTTAAGAGCATTCCTAAACTCGTCCACATACACTCACCTTACGAGGGAGTTAGACACATACAACTCACACAGACTTCAGTCTGTAGAGCCACAAGTGGTTTAGCCCATAAACACACAAACAACACGTTTGCTGTGTGAGAAAGGGAACAGAAACAGACAAACACGACATAGATAGAAAACCTATCTATTTCGCACAAACCCACTTTGTGCAAACTACACTAGACCCACACCATACGTGGTGGCCACCTCTTGTAGGGGTGGTAGGCCAGTCCGAAAACACATAGGCCGGGGAAATTCAGTGAGAAACGAGCACAGGGGAACAAAAACGTTGAGTGATTTTTGTAGTTTCTGCATTTTAGTTAAACACAAGCGATACACTCACCGTACATAACACCAAAACACTAATAACGTGGTGTGGTGTGTTATAGATCCACAAGGGACCCTACTCGAACCCTCGAGAGGCCCCAAGGTCACAGAACACTGTAGTGTGAGGGGCACAGTACCCTCCCCACACACACAGACACACTCAGACAGACACACATACACTCACCGAAACACTAACGACGTGTGGTGGGGTGTGTGGTAGGTTGGAACAGACAAGCCTCACAGTCAAGAGCAGCTCTCAGAACAACTACACGAGAAGTGTGAAGGGTCAACTGCACTCGGTACACACACTCTCACGCATACACACACACACACACACTCACAGACATAACACAGACAAGCACACACACACACTAACCTTGGAACGAGGGGCAAAAAGGAAAGCTACGTAAAAATTTTCAAGGTTGAGAGAACCTTTTATACAAAGGCTTAGAGTAATCAATTGGGTTGAGCCCCCTTGGGCTCCAGAAAACCTTTTCTGGCTCTTTGGCTCTCGTGTTACGACACAGGTGTGAGAGGGGTGGGGCAACTTGTTTGTAGTTCGTAGTTTGGGTGGGTGGTGTGATAGGGTGCCAACAGATAACGCGTCTGATAAGGCAAAGACATACAGCAAGGCTTCCCTCGGCAAGAGGGGGGGTGAGTACTCTTCACCTTATAGCCAGGGGGGCAGGGCATCGACCCCTGCGACAGGCAGCTCGTTTGCAACTTCATCACGAGGTGGGGGGACAGATCAACGCCGGTCGCATCCCCGTGGAAGGACGCCGATGGCAAGCCACTCATACCTACTCGGTATGTACGAATGAAACCCATCGAACCATCTGACCGAACCGTCAGAGAGGGGCGGCCAGACACCCCTGCTGACGCGAAAGACCAGTTTGTGAACGTGACAGAGAACTCGATAGCAATGTTTAAACATAACTGTTACGGGGAAGAGTGGCGTCAATGCCTCATGGTAGACGACGACAGGAACAACAGGATCATGGGGTTATTTCACCCAGACCACCCTGGCTTACAAGCCTCAGGGCAGGTCGACTTACCTATCCTGTCAGATATATACCATGCGTTGGCAGTGACTAGAGACTGCTTACTCAGCGAGGTCTTTGACACTTACCCTGAGCAGTATAACAGGCTAGTGCCCATCTTATACGTGGACAGGTTGGAACAGCCCACGTTAAGATATGCACACTCCGATTTGGAGGACCTCACAACGGCAACTGACATTCAGTGGCCGAATGTAGGTT
>WBZZ01005081.1:0-2500 GCA_019918135.1 Paulinella micropora
GACATTTCTTAGTGACTTCCCGATAGCCGAAAGCAAAAAACCTATTGACATAAGTAGTGACAAAGAAAGTGCTACCAACCTGTCAACCTGTCTTGGCGATCATTTCTGCCCGCTTTGTGCTTGGCTTACCGCTTCGTTTCCTTCCTGTTAGAACTGTTGGAACGTTTGCATCATTTTCTTTGTCACTTACTAGGTCAACGTAGACATTACTAGGTTTTTTACTTTCACTCTTCGGGGGCTTGACACGTTGTGTTGCGACCGTCTGCATGCTTTCCTTTGGATTACTAACTTTGCTCGTTCTTGGCGTACTTCCATAAGACCGATGCGGTCTGCCGTCCCGTCCATTTACTGACCGATCGATCGGCCGGTGTACTCTCATGAGGCAAATACGTGCACGAAAATACCTTCCGATTCATTTCATGGGGCGAGGACTCAAAGGAGAATCCTTCGCATATCCATGGCACCCCTCACCAAAAGGTGAACTACGCGCGCATCAATCGGTCACTGCGACCTTACCGCATATCGGAAGAGATGATGCTGCGGGGGATGGACCCACACCTCCTTCAGGGTCCTATTGAGTTCGAAGAGCTCAAAAAACCAATCCGGTACGCCTTTGGCCCAGCGCCACGCCGGATCCATCGGGTCTACCCTCCATATCCGGACATAACGAACGCGGGGCGCAGATTGCGGCTTGAATGCCCCGCGCTTAGATACACCACGAACCCGCGTACCAACCCGTTCAAGCCGACGGAGGAGCCGTACCGACATATGCATCGGCTGATCGGAAACCATGTCAACTGGGTTCCGGACCCTCACATACTTGAGGAGAAACCAAAACAGGTTAGCCTGCCACCACCACTGCCGCCGCTAGAGGATGAGCAGGGGGTTTGGTCAAACATCCCTTCCTGCTATTACGCAGCCCAGGACGAGAACCTCCTCCGGGTGGTCTGCGGCGGGTTAAGAACGGTGCCTTACCACGGTAACCGAAACTGTGGCCACAGGTGGCTTCTTTCCGACGATACATACATGTGGCCGGAGCGATACGGCCCGCACATGTGCATCGAGCACAAGTACAATGAGAGGCTAATGTCGGCACTAAAGCCGAAAACTTGGGATATCCTCCAGGACAAACAAGCCTGGCATCCGCAGGAAAACCCACTCTCACACGTGGTGCCGTACGAATACACGCCGGACGAGAAGACGCCGTGGACCCAGGCGCAGTTCGAACTGGCCAAGTCTATTTGTGGCTGGGTCATTAACCGAACCACAGAGGGCACACACGCTCCGATTCTGGGGCATTCCCGCAGTGCCGAAACAGCTCTTGGAACCCCATGAGCTCCGCAGGCTCCGATGGCCACAAGCGGACATTAACGCTTATTACCTACTCCTAGAAAGGGCGGGCGTGCTCCTGCCTGAGGAGGTCAAGGCGTACAGAGCCTACTACCTCAGAGCGGGCCATGCCCACCCATGGGAGCTGGCAGCAGAGGGTGACGAGTTGTGACAGATCAAGGATGCTCTCGGATTGCCCCTCGAGATTCGCGTCCTATAACCGCGGATGACGAATCGCACCCGGCGACCGCTGATTCCCGCACAATTTCAGGGAGTGGCTCGGCTAAGACAAAGACACTACCTCCGTTTCCAGTACGAACAGCCTGCGTTGTGGCTCATCCCCCTTCGCACGCGTCTGATACGGATGGGCTACGCACACGCGACACGCGCCGTGAGCGAAAGCTTGGGCCCACCCCCAACCGATTTTTAAAGCACCCGGCTCTGGGCTGAGGAGTAGGGCAGACGATTCCGACAGCGCGCTCGTCCGCAGTGGGACAGTGCTGTACAGGATGCAGAGTTCCGATGGCACAGGGCCACACAGTCATTGGACTATATTTACTACTCCCGACACTGCTACCCCCGATGGGAGCAAGTATATGAACATAAACTCGGGGCCGTGATTCAGCGGCTATACCCAGAATATGTACAGCCGCAGTCTTCCCTTCGTCTCTTCGACCTCTCCGACGATGAACGGGACACACTCCAGACTCAGCTCGATAGCGAACGAGACTCCCCTCCCGTGGACCAACCAGAGCAGCGGGACCGCATCCTCCCAATCCAGTACGGAGGACGAGTATGTGAAATATCTGGAGGCGGACGGGTATGACGCCTTTTGAGACCCTTGCAATGAGGGTTGTAAATTTCTTAGACACTTCCTACGATCACTTCGCTCTGAGCCGATATATATATTAACTCCACGAAAATTCCACCGAGGACAACCAAAACAAAACAAAAACCTAGATTGGCAAAGCGCCCGTTCATTCCAACAAATGAACGGGGCTGTTATTCGGTTGTCATCCGCATCAAGCTAACAACCGACTAATAGCCCCAGGATCGGGAGGATCCTCGCACCGAGTGAGGATGCTGGGAGATTCCCTTCTGTCTCGACCCATCAAGCGGACTCCCTCTCAGCTCCGATTATGCCCCATCAAGGGGATCCGCGGCGCGTTAG
>WBZZ01005081.1:12500-20000 GCA_019918135.1 Paulinella micropora
GCTATGTCGTTGTGTTGGCTCCGAGGCTATGTTGTTGTGTTGGCTCCGAGGCTATGTTGTTGTGTTGGTTCCGAGGCTATGTTGTGTGTTGGTTCCGAGGCTCTGTTGTGGTGTGGGTTCCGAGGCTATGTCGATGTGGGTTCCGAGGCTATGTTGTTGCGTTGGTTCCGAGGCCATGTCGTTGTGTTGTTTTTTATAAGACATACACCACGTGGGATCAAAGGGGTATTTACATTCCGAGATCTAGGGGTGGTGACGGGTTTCGAGGCGTCCCAGACACTTACCACAAAACGTCCTCATGCGCTGGCAGACCGCATGAAATGTCTGCTACCCCTGTGAGTACCTCCATGCGGGACCTACCCAGTCTCGTGGAGCTCTCACGCGGGGAAGATCAATCATTTGTAGTTGATTTCCTGCAAGGTACCCGACACTGTGCGGGTAGTAGGGACTTCCTTTTGGGGCCTTCTATGCAGGATGGTTAGAGTCACTCTTCCCTCCCCAACATACTCACTGTAGTCCCTGTTGGGTCGAGGGATGGAGGCGCATGGCCCTCGGGCTCAGCCATGACAGATCAATATATATTATTATTATTATTATTATTATTATTATTATTATTATTATTATTATTATTATTATTATTATTTTTACTATTATTATTATTATTATTATTATTATTATTATTATTATTATTATTATTATTATTATTATTATTATTATTGGACACCGTGATAGCCCAGTGGTCAAGTTCTACCATCTGGGCCCTGTCGCCAGTTCGATTCCCGTCGGTGCCACCAGTATTTTCATTGAACATACCGGTCCGTCTGGACCAGTATTTTCATTGAACATACCGGTCCGTCTGGAAGTGTTGGAACTGCCCTTGCGGGGGTGTCATTAGAGCCTATCGTCAATTCTTCGTACTCCCCTCACGGGTGAGACGATGGAGGCGCATGTGCAGAAATGCATCAGCCATTGACAGAGAAGCACTATTATTATTATTATTATTATTATTATTATTATTATTATTATTATTATTACTATTATTATTATTATTATTATTATTATTATTATTATTATTACTATTATTATGGAGTACATAGGCCATTGGTCCTTTTCAATGGGCTGATTGGTATAAAGCTCCTAGAGTAATGTTCTATGCCGTCACTTCCTTATTCCACCGATTGGTGTGGAGACTTTCCTTATGGAATGGAGGACTGGATGCACATGGCCTTTTGGCTCAGCAATTGGCAGGAGATACATTATTATTATTATTATTATTATTATTATTATTATTATTGCCATTAATATTATTATTATTATATTATTATTATTATTATTACTATTATTATTATTATTATTATTATTATTATTATTATTATTATTATTATTATTATTATTATTATATTAATCACTTCATTTATTTATATCATTTATTTATTTTTTCAGCTGGCGCCTTGGCTCTCGAAGTTTGGGGTCTGGGGTAAGTTTCCTTGTCCATTACATGTCATGTAGTGACCCACATCATTTTCTTGGAAGAATACGTACAACAGCTGACTCTGTTGACACGTTATGTGGCGGAACCATATTATCTTTGGGCCAACTATAATAGTAATAATAATAATAATAATAATAATAATAATAATAATAATAATAATAATAATAGTATTGATCTGTCATGGCCGAGCCCAAGGGCCATGCGCCTCCATCCCTCGACCCAACAGTCACAACAGTGAATGTTGGGGAGGGAAGAGTGACTCTGACCATCCCTGAATAGCTACCCGCTCGGCGTGTCAGGTACCTTGCAGAGAATCAACTGCAAATGATTGATGTTCCATTTGAGAGAATTCCACAAGACTGGGTATAAGTCGAATGGAGGTACTCAAGGGGGGTAGCATACATTTCATGCGGTCTGCCAGCGCATGAGGACGTTTTGTGGTAAGTGTCTGGGATGCCTCGAAACCCGTCACCACCCCTAGATCGCGGAATGTATGTACCCCTTTCATCCCACGTGGTGTATGTCTTATAAAAACAACACAACGACATAGCCTCGGAACCAACACAACGACATAGCCTCGGGAACCAATGGGAAGAGGCCCAACCACCTCTTCCCGTGGGGTGCCATACTGTGCACCCCTCCATAATAATAATAATAATAATAATAATAATAATAATAATAGTGTATCTCCTGCCAATTGCTGAGCCAAAAGGCCATGTGCATCCAGTCCTCCATTCCATAAGGAAAGTCTCCACACCAATCGGTGGAATAAAGGAAGTGACGGCATAGAACATTACTCTAGGAGCTTTATACCAATCAGCCCATGGAAAGGACCGATGGCCTATGTACTCCCTAATAATAATAATAATAATAATAATAATAATAATAATATTATTATTATTATGATAATAGTGCTTCTCTGTCAATGGCTGATGCATTTCTGCACATGCGCCTCCATCGTCTCACCCGTGAGGGGAGTACGAAGAATTGACGATAAGCTCTAATGACACCCCGCAACGGCAGTTCCAACACTTCCAGACGGGCCGGTATGTTCAATGAAAATACTGGTCCAGAAATAGACCGGTATGTTCAATGAAAATACTGGTGAATATTATGATAATAATAATAATAATAATAATAATAATAATAATAATAATAATAATAATAATAATAATACAGCCCAATGGCCTCAAGGCGTTAAACTGTGACGCCAACTCATAACCCTTTGGTGGTAGATGCTGGGGAGGAGGGTCGTTGCGCGCGTAAAAGATCTTAAACTCCGCATATGCTGGTTGATAGCCCAGGACCCAGCAGACACCAGATTGTTATGGGTGGGTTTTCGAGGCAGCTATAGCAACCGCGCTTGGTGTATGCACTTGCACATTCGGTGACGTCTTGCAAGAGGTTGCTGGGACTGCGGAATAACCTCGGCTTAGTGCAGTCTTGCCCTCAGGAGCTCCATCGGTGGCCCCGATCATCAGGCGAGAGACTGACACGGGGGGTGGAGGACCTCGAACAAGGGTATTGGAGGCTTATGTCCGTTGAGGATATGCCATTAGCTGCATCAGTACGCCTCAGATATAGTAAATCTGCCTTGGAGTGTTGACTGTGACATATTTGAGGGAAATCCCGATGAAAAAACCTAGTCACACTTGCTAAACAGAGTTCCAGCCCAATGGCCTCAAGGCGTTAAACTGTGACGCCAACTCATAACCCTTTGGTGGTAGATGCTGGGGAGGAGGGTCGTTGCGCGCGTAAAAGATCTTAAACTCCGCATATGCTGGTTGATAGCCCAGGACCCAGCAGACACCAGATTGTTATGGGTGGGGTTTCGAGGCAGCTCTAGCAACCGCGCTTGGTGTATGCACTTGCACATTCGGTGACGTCTTGCAAGAGGTTGCTGAGACTGCGGAATGACCTCGGCTTAGTGCAGTCTTGCCCTCAGGAGCTCCATCGGTGGCCCCGATCATCAGGCGAGAGACTGACACGGGGGGGTGGAGGACCTCGAACAAGGGTATTGGAGGCTTATGTCCGTTGAGGATATGCCATTAGCTGCATCAGTACGCCTCAGATATAGTAAATAATAATAATAATAATAATAATAATAATAATAATAATAATAATAATAATAAGAAAAGAATAATAATAATAATAATAATAATAATAGTGCTTCTCTGTCAATGGCTGATGCAAATCTGCACATGCGCCTCCTGAGGGGAGTACGAAGAATTGACGATAGGCTCTAATGACACCCCCGCAAGGGCAGTTCCAACACTTCCAGACGGACCGGTATGTTCAATGAAAATACTGGTGGCACCGACGGGAATCGGACTGGCGACAGGGCCAAGATGGTAGAACTTGACCACTAGGCTATCACGGTGTCCATAATAATAATAATAATAATAGTAATAATAATAATAATAATAATAATAGTAATAATAATAATAATAATAATAGTGCTTCTCTGTCAATGGCTGATGCATTTCTGCACATGCGCCTCCATCGTCTCACCCGTGAGGGGAGTACGAAGAATTGACGATAAGCTCTAATGACACCCCCGCAAGGGCAGTTCCAACACTTCCAGACGGACCGGTATGTTCAATGAAAATACTGGTCCAGACGGAGCGGTATGTTCAATGAAAATACTGGTGGCACCGACGGGAATCGAACTGAATAATAATAATAATAATAATAATAATAATAATAATAATAATAATAATAATAATAATAATAATAACAATAATAATAATATCAATAATAATAATTAATAATTAATAATAATAATGGTGCTCTGTGAATGGCGGATGCAAATCTGCACATGTGCCTCCATCGTCTCACCCGCGAGGGGAGTACGAAGATTTGACCGATAGCTCTACTGACATTCCCGCAGGGCAGCTCCAAGCCGTCCAGACAGACCAATACCTTCAAAAAAAAAAAAAAAAAACATACTTTGAAAATACTGGCACCGACGGGAATCGAACTGGCGACAGGTCCCAGATGGTATTGAACTTGACCGCTGGGCTATCGCGGTGCCGCTATTTAATAATAATAATAATAATAATAATAATAATAATAATAATAATAATAATAATAATAATAATAATAATAGTGTATCTCCTGCCAATTGCTGAGCCAAAAGGCCATGTGCATCCAGTCCTCCATTCCATAAGGAAAGTCTCCACACCAATCGGTGGAATAAAGGAAGTGACGGCATAGAACATTACTCTAGGAGCTTTATACCAATCAGCCCATGGAAAGGACCGATGGCCTATGTACTCCCTAATAATAATAATAATAATAATACTATATCTGAGGCGTACTGATGCAGCTAATGGCATATCCTCAACGGACATAAGCCTCCAATACCCTTGTTCGAGGTCCTCCACCCCCCCGTGTCAGTCTCTCGCCTGATGATCGGGGCCACCGATGGAGCTCCTGAGGGCAAGACTGCACTAAGCCGAGGTTATTCCGCAGTCCCAGCAACCTCTTGCAATAATAATAATAATAATAATAATAGTAGTAGTAGTAGTAGTAGTAGTAGTAGTAGTAGTAGTAGTAGTAGTAGTAGTAGTAGTAGTAGTAGTAGTAGTAGTAGTAGTTAGTAGTTAGTAGTAGTAGTAGTAGTAGTAGTAGTAGTAGTAGTAGTAATGGTAGTAATGGTAGTAATGGTAGTAATGATAGTAATGATAGTAATGATAGTAATGATAGTAATGATAGTAATGATAGTAATGATAGTAATGATAGTAATGATAGTAATGATAGTAATGATAGTAATGATAGTAATGATAGTAATGATAGTAATGATAGTAATGATAGTAATGATAGTAATGATAGTAATGATAGTAATGATAGTAATGATAGTAATGATAGTAATGATAGTAATGATAGTAATGATAGTAATGATAGTAAATGATAGTAATGATAGTAATGATAGTAATGATAGTAATGATAGTAATGATAGTAATGATAGTAATGATAGTAATGATAGTAATGATAGTAATGATAGTAATGATAGTAATGATAGTAATGATAGTAATGATAGTAATGATAGTAATGATAGTAATGATAGTAATGATAGTAATGATAGTAATGATAGTAATGATAGTAATGATAGTAATGATAGTAATGATAGTAATGATAGTAATGATAGTAATGATAGTAATGATAGTAATGATAGTAATGATAGTAATGATAGTAATGATAGTAATGATAGTAATGATAGTAATGATAGTAATGATAGTAATGATAGTAATGATAGTAATGATAGTAATGATAGTAATGATAGTAATGATAGTAATGATAGTAATGATAGTAATGATAGTAATGATAGTAATGATAGTAATGATAGTAATGATAGTAATGATAGTAATGATAGTAATGATAGTAATGATAGTAATGATAGTAATGATAGTAATGATAGTAATGATAGTAATGATAGTAATGATAGTAATGATAGTAATGATAGTATGATGATAGATGATGATGATAGATGATGATGATGATGATAGATGATGATGATGATGATGATGATGATGATGATGATGATGATGAATGATGATGATGATGATGATGATGATGATGATGATGATGATGATGATGATGATGATGATGATGATGATGATGATGATGATGATGATGATGATGATGATGATGATGATGATGATGATGATGATGATGATGATGATGATGATGATGATGATGATGATGATGATGATGATGATGATGATGATGATGATGATGATGATGATGATGATGATGATGATGATGATGATGATGATGATGATGATGATGATGATGATGATGATGATGATGATGATGATGATGATGATGATGATGATGATGATGATGATGATGATGATGATGATGATGATGATGATATGATGATGATGATGATGATTGATGATGATGATGATGATGATGATGATGATGATGATGATGATGATGATGATGATGAATGATGATGATGATGATGATGATGATGATGATGATGATGATGATGATGATGATGATGATGATGAATGATGATGATGATGATGATGATGATGAATAATAATAATAATAATAATAATAATAAATAATAATAATAATAATAATAATAATATATATATTGATCTGTCATGGCTGAGCCCGAGGGCCATGCGCCTCCATCCCTCGACCCAACAGGGACTACAGTGAGTATGTTGGGGAGGAAAGAGTGACTCTAACCATCCTGCATAGAAGGCCCCAAAAGGAAGTCCCTACTACCCGCACAGTGTCGGGTACCTTGCAGGAAATCAACTACAAATGATTGATCTTCCCCGCGTGAGAGCTCCACGAGACTGAATAATAATAATAATAATAATAATAATAATAATAATAATAATAATAATAATAATAATAATAGTGCTTCTCTGTCAATGGCTGATGCATTTCTGCACATGCGCCTCCATCGTCTCACCCGTGAGGGGAGTACGAAGAATTGACGATAAGCTCTAATGACACCCCCGCAAGGGCAGTTCCAACACTTCCAGACGGGCCGGTATGTTCAATGAAAATACTGGTCCAGACGGATCGGTATGTTCAATGAAAATACTGGTGGCACCGACGGGAATCGAACTGGCGACAGGGCCCAGATGGTAGAACTTGACCACTGGGCTATCACGGTGTCCAATAATAATAATAATAATAATAATAATAATAATAATAATAATAATAGTGCTTCTCTGTCAATGGCTGATGCAAATCTGCACATGCGCCTCCATCGTCTCACCCGTGAGGGGAGTACGAAGAATTGACGATAGGCTCTAATGACACCCCCGCAAGGGCAGTTCCAACACTTCCAGACGGACCGGTATGTTCAATGAAAATACTGGTGGCACCGACGGGAATCGAACTGGCGACAGGGCTCAGATGGTAGAACTTGACAACTGGGCTATCACGGTGTCCAAATAATAATAATAATAATAATAATAATAATAATAATAATAATAATAATAATAATAATAATAATAATAATATTTACTATATCT
>WBZZ01005081.1:30000-37500 GCA_019918135.1 Paulinella micropora
GAGACTCCATAGGCAAGCTAGTGTGCCAGTGGGTCGTCTGACTTGCTGGTGGGCTAAGCGAGCCACAGGAGACCCTCTCCTCCCACATCTACGGGATCGGTGCGATGGATTTTCGTCCCCCCTTGGACTCAGCTTCGGTGGGATACCTTGGGCCTCTGGTGGACTTCCTTCTCCGCCTCTCCGCTCGCCTCCCGCCTCTGGACAAAGCAACAAAGGGGACCAGGTAGGGCGAAGGAGCACGCCCACCTACTGAGGGGGGCGGAAAGGAGGGTTTGGAGGAGGTCCCGCAGGGAAATGGTGAAGGAAATTCCAAGTCTGGATGATATGCTCATGGCAAATCCTGGTTAGGCCTTGGTAGATCTGCTGCGCGATGCTCTTGGAGAAATGGAAGCACAGTTCGTCAAATGAGGCTTGGGAGATGTATCCTCTCGCCCCCATTGCGATCATAATAAGATTGGTAGACATTGGACGTCTCCTAATGGTCTGCCTGCTTATCGCTTCTTCCAGCGGGAGGTATCGGTGATCATAGATCGCCCGCGGGTTATATCCCCACGCCTGATGGGACTTCCAGGGGATAGCTGGCCAGGTGCTGGGCGGGTCTTCTCCCCGAAACGCATTTGGGTCCTTCGGTCGGTAAGGGGGGTTCACCCGACGTCCATCTCGGTCCCAGGTATCCCGCCGATCGTCTGGCGACTGTCTCGCGGGGAGACAGGAGTCATCTTCGCGGACCAGCCATTGATCCTCCCGGGTCGTGTAGTCTATCAGGGTAACGTGGTTTGATCTTCGAGAGGCGGTGACCAGCAGGTCTATCTTGTGCGAAAAACCCGGTCCCGCCATGTCCACCATCACCTGCGCGGCGGGGTGAATGAAAGCCGGCGAGAGAGGTGGGGCAAGAAGGGGGGCTCCCTCCGGGGCGGGGAGACCTGCGTCCGCACGAGGGGGGGCACTATCTTGCTTCGGTCGAGGGAAGGCTCCCTCCTCCCCGATGATGAAGACTTTGCAGTCCGGTGCTATGCCATCGTCGTTGTCTGACCGCTCCAAGCAGCTGCGGATCCACTGTCTGCATTTGGAGTGCCGCTGATCCAGTAGAGACTTGAGGGCCTCCGAGTGGAAGGAGGACTTTGAGAGCAAGTAGTGGCTGATGCTCCCAGTGACCCTGCAGCCATACGGGCAGGAGGTCGAGGTGGCCCCCTTGGTAATCACAGTGCTGACCCTCGCCGGAGTGGGCCAGACATCTAGCTGGCATTTGAGTACTATGGCTACCTCTCTCACTGAAAGGCCGCCGTTGGGTTGAAGGGAATGGTTGGTAATGGCTTGGAAGGGTCTGCGTATTTCCGAGCGGATCCCCCATGTTAGGCCGAAGCGGGGCGCCACTTTGAATTTATTAGCGTCTTCCGAGCATCTCTGGCGAAGCTTCCATAGGTTGTAGGAGGTCTAATTCTTCTTGACTTGGGCGATGGCTTGGTCTACTGACCCTGGAGCGACAGTCTCCTTGGTGAGAAAGTTAGTGACGGAGAGAACGACTGGGACCTCTAGTGCGTTCCATTCGAAGCGGGCCGGGGGAACGTCATATGCCTCCCTGAATCGGGCAAGGCTGTGTTCTGCATCGGATCGCTGCTGTCGCCCGTCGGGCCATGACGAGTCACTCACATGCCCTGGAGGGATGCGCGGGTTAATGCCAATGCCCAGTGCTCTGCAGGCGCGGATCCAATGAAGTACCATAAGTCCGTCGCGGCGATCCTCCTTGAGCAGATGCAGGTGACCTTGCCATCCAAGGAAAGGCTGGTCTAGGGGGTCCGGAAGCTTGGGGCACTGCTTGTTGATGTCCTCTGGTATGGGGGCTTCGTCCCTGAGAGCGCCCCTGTTCACAGCGTTGACGTACCGCGGGTAGAAAGCTGGAATGATGCAGTCGGTGGGGGCCTCCACCCCGTGGAAAACGGAGTGCATTCGCCATATGTCCGGTGGATGAATCGGTGGATGCATCAGTGGCGGGCGCGGTCCGCCGTCCCCTGCCCATCTGAACGAGAAGCGCGTGCTTGGCGGCTGTGGGGGGCAAGAGCTCTTGGGAGCAGCTCGGCGACCACGGAGGGGGAGACGCTGGGGACAGAGATCCTTGTTCCTGGGGAAGTAGTAATCCCACGCTAGGCGTAGATGCGCATCCACCGCGTATTGAACGTATGGATCGGTCGAAAGGAGGCATTTGATAAACACCGTGAAAGTTCGCAGGTAGTACCGGGTGGAGAACTGGTGAAGGCCGAATCCTCCCCCTCCTCCTATGGGGCCGTAAAGCACCGCGTTTGGAATCTCCTGGGGAGACAGCTGAAGAGTCTCCCGGATATGGTCCCGAAAAGCTGTGTCTAGGTCCCGAAGCAACTTCTGGGGGAAGGGGGTCCACCCGAAGGAAAAATCTAGGATGCTGGTGAGGAGACACGTGAGGGCTTTCCTTTTCCTTGCAAGCGAGAGGTCGAGGCTGTGTATCAACCGGGCAGTAGCCACGAACCTTGAAATCGCGTAGTCTCTTTGGATCTGCGGGTTATTGTTGCCGTCGGTGTGGAGCCCCAGGGACCGAAAGACTTCAATTGCCGAACGGTTTCTAATCACGGTGGGGGGCACGTCGAGTCCCGGCCGGGTGCAGTGAGAGAAATCGGGACAGCGTAGACACCTTTGCCCTCTTCACTAACCAGGCAGATGACAGAGCATTTTTCCGCCGCACAGATCTGGCGTGCGGCCCTAAGTTGCGTATAAAGAAGTGAGAAGCCCTTTTGTGCCTCGGGAATGTAGAGCTCCGGTGGACCATCCCCTCCTAGGGCTGCCCAGTTATCGTCCGCAAATTTGTGATCTGCAGTCAACGGGGGCCTCAGGGGGTAGACGGAGGTGTTCTGGGAGCGGTCGCTGCTAGTGCCATCGTAGAACCGGTATCCTGCTGGCATAAATTGCTGGGCAGGGCACAAGCGGGTAAGGTATTCGTCGAGAACCCCGTATGTGCCCGGGCTGAGCGATCCACCTTGAGGGATCCCTCGGGAGCGGTGAATTTCGTCCGGCAAAACAGCAGACTTCCCTGTAGAGTCCGGGACCTTGAGCTTGAGCGGGGAGTCTTTGAACCGATGGCGGAGGAAAGCAAACAGCTCGGGGAACTCCCCCTCCTGAGCCACCACATGGGAGTACGCTTCGCAGATGTAAGTGAGCTCCGCGCGGTCAAACGCCTTGCGGATGTCAGTGGAGAAGATGATAAGCGTCTTTTTCTTACCTGTAATCTTGGGGGCTGCCCGTAAATCGGCCAACATCAACCGTAGCACCATGTTCCATTCATCGCACCCACTCACAGTTGTTGTGTTGGCTTTAGAAGTCTTCCGGATGCACCCTGTGTGGAGCTTGAAGGACTCAACCCGAAAAGTGACGAGTTTTTCGTAGAGGTTGAGGATCGCGTTCGAAACCGTGATGCCCCGCCAGTCGGATACATTTGCGCCTGTCCCAGTCCCTTTCCAAATCTGGCTGAGAATCCCCGGCTTCCAGTCCTTTGGTAATCTCTTCTCCTTCCAGCAATGGGAGAAGAAAGATCCTAATTGGATCTTCGCGTCTTGCGAGAGGAGCTTGAAGATGTCGGGGGGTATACCATCGTCTCCCGGAGCAGGACCCTTTTTGGCCTGAATTGCATGCTCGATTTCACCCAACGAGAGCGGCCGACGAGCCAGATCGAGCGCCTGCTCTCGAGAGAGCGGGGGGGGGGAGGCACTTGAAGATATTGACGAATTGCTTGACCCGGTCCCCAGGAATATGAGACTCTTGGAACGGCCCTACAAGGAGAAGCCGTCCGTTGGAGTCTCGGGGCGGGCCGAGCGCAGCCTCTCCCACTCCCGAATCCTCTGTAGCCGGGTCACTCTTCTTAGGACCGCCCACTTGGCGAGGCGGTCTGCACACTCATTTAGACGGAAGGTCCACTCAAAACTGCGTTCTTGGTGGGACTTGATCCAGTGGAAAGAGATCGGAGCAGTCTGCACGTGAAAGCGAAAGATGGCATCCCATAGGGGGGGCTTCGACCGCGTCTTGAACAGTTCGTGGGCCTCCCCTTCCAGATTCGCGTCCGATAGGGCCCGGTAGTCGGTGTAGACATGGACTCGCCGGGGCCTCCAGGCCATCTCCCGGATGAATTGGAGGCCCCCTGCCATAACTGCCAACACTTCCTGTTCACCACTAGAGGCTGGATTGTCCGCGTTGCCGTAGATGTCGATAATCTCGCGATTGTAGAATAGGAAAGCCCCGAAGCCCGCAGCGTTGCCATGTTCGGGAAAGCAGGATCCATCGGTAACGAGGATAGCGTCCCATGGTGACAGGGAGCCTGGAGACAGCTCGTCAGGTCGATCGAGGCGCGGCGCAAGGCGAGCAACAGGGAACCGTTGTTGGAATTCGTCAGGGAGCGAGCTGAGGCGCAGAGCAAACGCGTTGGATTGGAGTCGGATGATCAGGCCCCGGGTGTCCTTTCCGTTAGGAAGGTGGATACCCAGGTACTCCCCTGCTTCAGCTTCCAGGAACTCCATAAGCTTGGGAACCAAGTCAACGGGAGGGGCTGTATACACATCCTGAAGGGGAAGGTTGGCAGTATCCCATCTCTTAAGCTCATCTGAATTACGGTTCGGTCTCCGTTCGTTGTCATCCTCCGGCGGGAACTGCACTGTGTACTGGCGAAGGGACGGTGCCTTGTGGGCATTCATGAGGGACCTCATCCCTTCCACCCCCGCCTGAAGGGCTACCTCGGCAGATGACTGGATGACAGATTCCGTCTCACTGGGGAGAAGGGAAAGGGGGGCAGGATCCACATTACATCGGAACACCAGATTGGTGAAATGCCCCTTGTCGATAACCTCCCCCGGTCTGAGGATCGGCGCACGGAGCCTGTCGCTTCCGAGAAGGAGCTCTCTCTGGTTATATTTGGAGTCCTCTGGGGGGGTCCATAGTGTAGCTCCAGGCCCCATCACTTGGTGAAGTCGGCGCTCCTCGTCTGCCAGGTCGGAGACACGTGTGCGGTAGAGGTCTGCATAGTGCTCCCGGAGAGCTTCGGGCGGGGGGGACTCCATGGCTGAGTCCGCTTGGACACGGAGGAGGAATTTGTGCTGATTACGGTCAAAGGCTTGGTTGTGGCGAAACCTATCCGGTCTCTTAGACTCCCTCTTGACTCGCTTGATGTCCTCGAGTCGAGAGTTAATCTTGCGTCTGGCCTTGGCAAGGACCTTCAGAGCGTCGGGCAGGAGACGTGATAACTCCAGCGGGTCATCCGACGACGTCTCATCCAGGATGTGCCCCACCAGATCCCCTTCCATTCGAAGCGTACGGCAAATGCTCATCCAGAGCCTGGATAAATGGGATCAGGGGTCCCTCGGAACCTGTCTCTGGAGGCCCCTCGTGATGGATTGCAGGGCAGTTAGCATGCGGGGTACCTTCGTTATCTTCCGCCTGGACTTAGGGGGTCTGGGCTGCCGCCTGCTCAATGGTGGAGGAGGCGGCTGAGCGTCCTGAATGACACTTGGCAGAGCAAGGCTAGGGACAGCCGGGGGAGCAGCGTCGTTCTCTATAGGTGCGGCAGCAACTGCGGCTTGGATGGCCTGCTTCAACGAAGCCTGGGGGGGCTGGGCCGTCCGCATGCTCTCTTCCATACACTGCTGGAAACTATCCCGCTGAGCTTGCGTCCACCTCTTGGGCTCCACTAGAGGCAGCGGGGGAGACCCGGAGACCACCGGGGCGACAATTCCATCAGGCCGGGCTTCCCTTCCCTCCGGACTCCGGGAAGAGGGGAGGGGGGGGGCTGGGCTGTCGGCTAGAGAAGGGGGGGGGAGAGCAGACTCGATGATTTCTTCTACAGAGGAGGGAGGGGCGGTGGACCAGGGAAACGATCGAAGCTGCCAGGCGGGGAGGAGGGGGGAGAGTCAACCGGGGCGTCGAGCGAGAGGAATTGACGCTCTAGCCGATCCCGGGCGATGTCTACTCGGGCCTGAATCCAGCGCTGCAGGGGGGGGGCCTCCAGGCGGTGAGACGCGATAGATTGAACAAGCCGCTCTTCCCTACTGAGGTGCGACAATGCAGTGATGGCGTCCTCCTCGTCCTCACTATCTCCCTCTGGCAACCCTTGCTCCTCCGGAGGATCCATCTGAGGGTCACTTTCCTGAGGACTCCAAAGGATGAGGCCGACAACGATCCAGGCAGAGGCCTTTGCGAGGATCCAGTCGGGTCGAAAAAACTCCTCAGGGCCAAAAGGCGCTTCCGGGATGGAAAGCTCCAGGAGACCATCCCTGGCCCCGACATCAATAAAGAGCATTGTGAGCTGCAGGATCGTTCTGAGGCGTTTGTAGCGAACAGCGGGCAGGGAGATGCCGAGAGGGCCGATGAACCGAGGCGCGTGGTCCCACGCCGGAGTCTCAGACCTGAAGTTGGCTGTGTGGTGGAGCAGGATGCGTCCCTTGATATCCTGTGCCCGAACAATGAGGACCCGCGGGCGGCGTCGCTGGACATAGCGAAGAACCCGTGGGGAGGAGAGTGCATGCCAGGAGGTGAGGAGCATGAGACTCCCGTCCTGGACAATGGATTCCAACGCCTTGGTGGTCCTGTCTGCCAATGGATTCCTGAATCGAAGGTGAAGCTGAGCTCCGAAGGAGGGAGATAGGAGAAACATCTGGCTTAACCATTGGTTGAGAGCTCCTTGGGAGAGCCGTGGCGCAGTGGGGGGACCACCTTTTGTGTGTCACTTTTTCGATTTTGGGTCACTTTTTCGTTTTTGTGTCAACATTTTATTAATACTTTTGAAATTGACGGCTATATGCGTCCGCAAAAATGACGTAAATTGTAGCGAAATGTTACAGTTAAATTCAAAAATTCAATTTTAAACACAAAAACGAAAAAAGTGACTCAAAATCGAAAAAGTGACACAAAATGGATTTTTTTTTTTCTTGACATTTGAATGTCGCTAGCAATAACAACAACAACACCAACAAGCAACAACAACAACAACAACAAAAATGTTAGTAACACCAAAAGAAAGCGTCATTCAATTATTAATATTGCCACTTAAGTTGTTTAGTGTGTGCACCGTGTGTGTGTGTGTGGGGGGGGGGGGGGGGGAAGGGGAATCGTTGCTGAGCGGAAAGTGTATTAATAAGTATGGACGTAGAAGAAAGCAAATCAGTGTAATATCAAAAATCAGAGCCTGAAATATGAATATGAAAAATACAAGTCCAAAATATGAATATCAAAAACAAGAGCAGAATATGAAAACTAAAAATAAGAGCCCACCATATGGTAAGCTAAAACAATAGATGCCCTGTAGGCAGCGAAGAAAAAGGATGCCATATGTACACGCGTCCAAAACATACTCAAAACAATGTGTCCGAAAAGGGTCGCAGGGAACAAAGTTGGCATAAAACTCTTGCTTTTTTCCTTGATTGAAACACTTCCATGCTAGTCTGTAACCTTCGGGTGCAACGGTCTCGTTGTTGAGCGCGATTGCTGTGTTGG
>WBZZ01005082.1:0-27500 GCA_019918135.1 Paulinella micropora
ACCAGGCGCGCGCGCTCGAGCTGCACCACACACAAGCGAGGCTGCGCCTGGCCACAGCGCCGTACAGGGTGTGGATGGTTAACAGCCTGAAATTGCAGAGTACCTCGCCAATCCCAATTACTGGAAAGACAGTCAGCGGCGCGAGACGGATCTGGGCGCCGACATAGACAGGACCAATGACACGTACAAGCTGATGCAAGAGCAGGACCGCATGCGGCAGCTAGCGGCGTTCCAGGCTATTGACGGGCGCGCGCGTGCTCGGCCGTGCAGGCCAGCTTCTGGAGGAATCGCACCGCCTCGGCAAGGTGCCGGCCCACGTGCTGAACATCACGGGCGACGCGAACGCGCCGGGCGACCCGCCCCGGCCGCTGCACTGGGGTCAGTGACCAGCGCGCGCGACATGTACCACTGGCTGCAGGCGATGCGCCTGGCGCCGGCGCCGGCGGCTTACCCAAATGTCTACCAGGACCAGGACTACACGATCTTCGGCGCCAAGCAAAATCTGCCGCGCTCGCAGGCGGGCTACCCTACGCAGTGGCAGTGGGACCCGCCCTGCGAACCGGTTGGCACCGCGTACAACGCCCGCACCGAATCGGCGGCGTGCCGCGGCAGCAAGAGCAGCGCCCCGGGGCCCAATGCGCTGTACCCGCGCGTGTTTGCCAGCGACAACCGCTGCAAGTTTACTCCCAACGTAACCGTGGACACGCAGGAGGCGTACAGCTGCGTGCCCGCGCAGATCTACGCGGCCAACGCGGCCCCGCAGTGGAGTAGCGGCGCGTGTGCGACCGTGGACGAGAAGACGCTGTACTGCGCGCTGGCCGACGACAAGGGCGTCTCGGCGTCCGCCGACGAAGTGGCGGCCAAGTGCTTCGGCGGGTCGGCCGAGGCCTTCCGGCGGGCCTGGTCGAGAGTTTGTGGGTGCTGCTGGACGACGAAGGGGACGGCTTCGTGGAGCCGCAGGCCGGCGAATCGGAGCTGAACGTTTACAGGCGCTACTTCTGTCAGGACGGGAGCCTGAAGGCGTCCCAGTTCTGGTTCCGGTCGGCGGGCAACAACAGCGACGTCGGCTGGCTGCGCAACATCGAGTGCCCGTGCGCGGAGTCTACGAACGAGGGGCTCAAGGTGTGCCCCGTGAACCCCTGGGAGCGGCTGTCGGCGGACGGGCGCTTGCGCACGCACGGCCAGCTGCAGGCGTGCGTGCGCAACCACGGGCGCAGCTACTGCTCGCCGCTGCTGGACTTCCGCTCGCTGCGCGCCGAGACGTCCAACGGCGCCGCGACCGTGGAGGACAAGTGCGACAGCCGTTTTATGGACGCGCTGGGGCACACCGAGCACTACTCGGGCAGCCAGCTGTACGCGCTGCTGCTGTTCGCGCACGGCCAGATCCAGAGCATGGAGAAGGTCGGCTTCAACTGCAGCACGGCGCGCCAGTGGTGCACGCTTCCGTCCGCGGGCCAGTTCAGCACGGAGGCCAGAGAGTTGTTGGGCTGCAGGGACGTGCCGTCCGTGTGGCCCGGCAAATGCCAAGTGGACGAGTACGGGGGGGGCTCGGCAGCGTTGGGGAGCCCGAAATGCAAGCAAGAGTGCAGCAAGAACGGCAGTGTCGACAATGCCCAGTACCAGATGCTCAGGGCTATGGTTACGCAATGCTTCGGCGAAGCGACGACCGCGAGCGCCACCACGGCTGATGCAGAGGCGTCGACCGTAGCTGAGGTTAGGGCCGTGCCCGAAGCGACGTGCACGCTGAACGGCGCGCAGAGCCGGCTGCCGTCGTTCAACCACCTGTTGCTGACGAAGGAGACGTACGACTTCCGCACGGGCGGCACGGTGCTGGCAGACAACTGCAAGACCATTCCTTGCAAGAGCAAGAGCGGGTACAGGTTCGAGCCGAAATGCAAGCCGAGCTTTGTCACGTCGCAGACGTCGCAGACGCTGCGCCTGACGGTCGCGAAGGCGGCGCTCGACGTGGCCGCGAACGCGGCTGCGCTGGAAAACTTCGTGGCGGAGCTGACGGGCCAAAAGGCCGGCAACAATAGCCTGACGGCCATCGCACAATCACAGGTCGACGCCATGGAGGCGCAGGTCAAGGCGCTGAACTTGTCGGCCGACATTAACGACTGGCTCGACAGCGTGCAGCAGGCGTCGCTGGCGAACCTGCAGGACAGGCTGAAAGACCTGTCGTCCGGCGTGGCGGAGTATACGGCCCGCTTCGACACGCAGTCGGCCAAGATAACTGTCGTCGCAGCTCACCAAGGTGCGCGCGCAGATCGCGCGGCTGGACGAGGGCAGCGGCCAAGCGGTGGCCGAGCTGCGGCAGCTGGCGGCCGCGGTGGACGAGGCGCTGAACGTGACGGCGCGGCTGATGCAGGACTTCGCGGTCGTGATGGGCAAGTCCTCTGCCAACAGCGCCGAGGTGGCGGCGCTGGCCCGGCGCATGCTGTACGGGCGCCAGCGCTACGTGGCGCACGTGCGCGACGTGCAGGAGGAGCTGGCGCTGACAGATGTCGGTGAGGTGCCGTTCCTGCCGACGACGCCGTACGACAACGGCACGGAGTACGGTGTGGCGCCTCGCAAGCTGCCAAACGGAGCCGCCACGGCGCCGGCGCATGAGACGAGGCTGTGGCAAAGCGTAGTCGAGAACGCGGTGGTCTGGGTAGTGCAGGTGCGCCTGCTGCAGCTGTGCGACCTGCGCTGGGTGCAGGACGGGCTGTACCAGGCGGGCGGCGGGCTGGACCTGCAGCAGGCGCTGGACGCGTTCGGGCCCGCCAAGTGCAAGTTAGGCAGCATGTCGGACCAGCTGCGGTGCCTGGGCTGCCGGCTGCGCGTGACGGCGCAGCGCTGCCCAACGACACTGCGACGCCGGACGCCGCGTCGGCGCGGTGGTTCCACAACACGACGTGGCTGCGCCTCGACCTGGCGCGGCTGCCGCTGGCGTTTAACGGGAGCGTCTGCGCCGCGCCGCCGACCATAGTACCACGCTCGGCAGTGAAGTCGAGCGCGTGGGCGCCCGCCACTTTACTGCCGCCGGTGGCGTCGGTCACGAGCAACTCGTGGGGGCAGCAGACGCGGCCGCCCGGGGCTGCGGTTGGCCACGAGCACGAGACGGCCGAGGACCTGGACACGACTGCGATTGGGCTGGACCTGGCGTCGCCGGTGGAGGTCCGCGGGCTGCTGACCGCACTGTGCCAGGGCCCGTTTGAATTGCTGGGCGTCGGCTGCAACTGGAGCGGCCGGCCGCTGCTGGCGGCGTCGTTCGGCCCGAACGCGGAGCAGAGCGCGGTGTACAACTACTGGAACCTGGCGGGCACGAGGGCGTCGGCGCAGCAACTGCTGCCGGAGCTGGAGTCGGTGCAGCAGCTGCGCGAGCTGCTGGTGTGCGACAGCAACGTGCGCACGTCGCGTGCGCTGGCGACGCTGCACGCGCAGATCCAAAACGATCCGCGCAATACTTGACGACGCCCGGCCTGTACATGGGCCCCGCGGTCCCGGCCCGTAATGTCACGGACCGCGCGTGGCTGCTGACGCCGTACCCGCTGGCACTGATCGTGCTGTCGCAGTGGGCGGGCGCGGTGCGGCGCCTGGCCAACAGCCCGCTGTCGATCGAGTTCCGGTACGCGGACGAGGGCTTGCTGCCGCCGCTGGGCCTGCGCACCGAGTTCAGCCAGCGCGCGCCGCCGCCGCCCGACGCGGTCGCGGCGTTCGTGTCCGGCCGGCCCTCGCTGTGGTCGAAATTCCAGCCGCCAGCACAGGCCAACGGAAGCGAGGCTAATGGCACCGCCAACGCTACATCAGCGCCGACCCCGCGGGACATCGCGTTCGCGAACGGCTTGGCCGAGGTGCAGGCCCTGGTCGACGAGCTCAATGCGGCCGGCGCGTCCCGCCGGCCGCGCTGGAGGACACGGAACTGCAGCTGCTGCGCCAGAACGACGTGCCGACCGACCTCGTCAACTGCTACCGCAGCCGCTGGCTCACGCACGGCGGCCGCGCGGTGCGGCTGCAGCGCATCGGCGCCAGCGATTCGCCGAGGGTCGAGCTGTCGGTCGAGCTGGACCGCAACGGCCCCGAGCTGGCCGGGCTCGACGCCCGAACGATTCAGCAGCTGGCAGCGCGGTTGTCGGAGCTGCGCTGGGAGCTAGTAGATCGCGACATCGGCGGCGCGGAGCTGTTGGCCCAGGACTGGTACTACGCGGGCGAAACCGAGTGCGCGCTGCCCGGCAATTGTACGGCGCCGACCCGCGACCGGGAAACGCTACGTCGTGGACGTGGACCCGGACGATGTTTGTCAGGGCGGCAGCGCGCACATGCGCGCGTCGCGCGCGGCGGGCGGAGTGTGCTTGAATACAGTGCGCCTGCCCGTGGCGGCCGGGCGCGCTGCAGGCAGATCCAGGCAACGGCACGTGGGACATGTTCAGCTTCGAGGACTTCTACCGCCACGAGCACGGCTCGCTGGCGCACTCGCAGCCCGCGGCCGACGACTTTGACCCGCGCCTGGCCCTGCTGGCGCCCGTCGTGCTGGCTCGCCCGGTGGTCAAGGTAGAGAACCGCTTGTTCTGCGCGCGGGCGCCCGGAACGGCCGTGCGGCGCACGTGCGCCGTGCTGCAGGACTTCGAACTACAGGCCAAGGTCGGTGGGCGCCTGGTGTGGCGTGCCGCGTCGGGCCGCGGCCTGGTCACGGCGCAGCTGCACGTGCCCTCGAACATGACGGCGGAAGCCAACGATGGCGGGCCCGCACCGCCATCGGCATCAGCGTGCCCGCGGCAGGTCAGCGTGGCGCTGCCGGGCACGGCCGACATGGCGCTGGAGTTCTCGTCCACGCAAATTGTCTCGGCGGCACAAATTCTAGTCCGCGGAGCCCGCGGCTGGTGCAACTCGACGTTGCCGCCCGCGCTGCGCCTGGTGTGGCCGCTCGCGACGACGAATTGTACCGCCCCCGCCGAGGTTCGGCTGCTCGTGAGCGGCGCGTTGTGCTTCGTGTGGCGGGCGGCCGCCGCTATCCCGCCCGCGGCCGAGCAGGAGCTGCTGCGTAGCTCGTACACGAACGAACAAGCAGTGCTGCTGGGCCAGATCGCGAACCTGAGCGTCGCGTCGTTGCAGGCGCAGGCCGACTGGCAGCGGCTCGTCACACAGAGCATCCTAGACTACTGCCGGGGCTGGCTTACGCGCTCGGCCGTCGGGGTGTGGGTGGCGGACAACACGACCAGCAACACGACGGCCCGCAACGCGACGGCCGGCCGCCGCGCTCTGGCCTCCTCGTCCGGGTCGGCGGACCCGTTCGCGCCGACATTCGCGAATGTCGGCGCGGGGGATGCGGCCGCGGCGCTGAATTCGCTGAGCGAATGGTCCGCCGGCCAGGGCCAGACGGTCGAAGAGCTGGCGCGGCAACGTTTGCGGCTCGACGCCCGAGTGTCGGATCTGCAAGCGAGATTCGCAGAGGTCAAGCGCAACTGGACGGCGTTTGAAACAGCCTTCCGCAACAGCAACGGGACCGACGACGAGGTGTGGAGCTTTCTGGGTTCGCTCGGCAACCGCGCGAATGACACCAAGTGTTTGCTGGACGCGATGGGCGTCGGGGCTCATGCTGTGAGCCCCGGCCAGCTAGCGAACCTGAGCAGCAACTTCGAGGTCTGGCACAGCAGGTACCTGAGCGGCGACAAGGGCGTCCTCAAGCACGCGCCGCCCCTGCGCCGGGGCCACAACCGCGCCTTGGCAGGTAGTTTTTTCGCCACCTTTCTGGTCTTGTTGTTGCTCGTGTGGGCGGCGGCGGGCTGGGCCGTGGCGGTAGGTTGGGCCGCGGCCAAAGGTAGGTGTGTGTGTTGCCCCGTTCGGGGGCGGTCGCGGGGCTAGCAGGCATTTTGGAGACAGGGGGGGGGGGGGCCGAAGACGGGTGGAAAAACGACAGGTTTGGGGAGGCGAGGATGGGCCGGGCTTTGTAGAAATCCCCCCCCCCCCACCCGCCCACACACAAGAAGGAGATTCTTGTGTGTGTGTGTGCCTTTTCCCCCGGGAAAAAGACTTTTTCTCCTGTGCGCTGTGGTGGTCCGGGGGGGAGAGGGAGGGGGGGGCGGAGCTTTTTTTTTTCCTGACACTTGGGCGTTTGCTCCAGAAGTTTGGTTAGTTTTTTTGTTGGTTGCCAAGGTTTTAAAACAGAAAGAGAATTAAAAAAAGGGAGCGGGGGAGACTGTACAGACTTTTGGTTTTGAAAATGAGGGTCGGCAGACTAGCTGCCAGCGCTCTGTTGGTGTGTGCTCTCCTCCTGTTGCCCTCGACTTCGGCCTCCTTGTGCGGTCTGCGCGCGCGGCTCCGTAGCCAACGGCTGTGCACACCTAGGCGTTTGTTCTTGGCCCCGCCGGCCACGACAACGCACCGTCTGTCACGACCTGCCGGCTGTCACGACGCCGGTGCAGTCTGTCACGACAACGGCGCCGGCCGCCACGACACCGGTGCCGGCTGTCACGACCCAGGTGCCGGCCGTCACGACACCGGTGCCGGCTGCCACGACAACGGTGCCGGCTGTCACGACGCCGGTGCCGGCCGCCACGACCCCGGTGCCGGCCGCCACGACACAGGTGCCGGCGCACGACACACCGCCTGTGCCGGACCTAAACTTGCAATGGAACGTGTCTGACAACGCATCGCTCTCTCTGCCGCTAGAGCCCGTCGGACCGTTGCCGCGGAGGAGGTTACTCGGGAACTGCACACCGCACAACGAAAGCGTGGTACGGGTCAGCTGGGGGGACGGCCAGACAAGTATATGCGAGCTGCACGCATCGGTGTGCACGCACCTGTACGCACAGGGCGGCGTCTTTGACGTAGGGGTCACGTGGCAGGGTTCTTGCGGGTCGCCCCCCGCCTTTACGTTGCGGAACTACCCCCCGGAAGCCGCGCGGGGGCTGCTGCGGGCCTGCTTTGGCCAGCACATCGCCCCCGAACCGCTGAACGGCCTGCAGTTTGCCAACGCAGAGAACCTGCTGCAGGTGTGCCCGCCCCGCACGGGCAGCTCGTCAACGCCACCGGCATGTTCACCCGCGTGCGCCAGAAGGTGGCCGGGCTGGAGCTCTGGAACACGTCGTCGGTGCGGTGGGCGAACGACATGTTCGATGGCCTCGCGCCCTCCGAGGGCCCTGACATTAGCTCCTGGGACCTGGCGTGCGTGGGCGAGATCAACGGCTGCCGCGGTCTGCAGGGTCGTGTGATGCCGCGGCTGTCCCCGGCCTGCGACATCACTCGGCCGCGCCCGGACCACGGGGAGCCCCTGCGCCTGCGAATCTTTCTCGCGGGCCCCGACGATTTCTACTTGCCAATGGCTAGAAGCGCCGACGCCTGCGGCAACGTGTCTGTGCTGCTGGTGGACTGGGGCGACGACACCCGCGGCTCGCGCTGTTCCCCGCGCGGGCCCCCGTGCGTGCACACCTACCAGCGCGGCGGCGCTTACAACGTCAGCGTCTCTAAGCTCGGCCCTGTCTGCGTCCTGGCCGCGTTCTCGACCGCCGGCCTGCCACTCAAAGCGTCGGCGGCCCTGCAGTCAGTTTCTTTCGGCGGCGGCTTCGCCCTGGAACCGGGGCGCGGGGCACAGCTCAGGGGTACTCAAAACCTGAGGAACCTCTCGTACCGGCGGCGGGGCCCCCGCTGCTGAACATTTCGTACCTGTTCGAGGGCAGCGGCTACAACGGCTCGCTGGCGGGCTGGAACACGTCCTCGGTTCTCTTGGCCTCCTACGCCTTCCTCGGCCTAAAACCGGGCGCGTCTATCGACATCAACAAATGGGACTTAGCGGGGCTCAGGCCCGGCGACGGCTGTGTCGGCTTTGCGCGCGGCAACGTCAGGTTGCCGAACAATTGGAACCCGCTGCTGGCCGGTTGCAGCTTTACGTAACACACAAAATTAAATTTCGTTTTTTTTAAAAAAGAGCAGCGAAAAAACGCAACAAGGAGAAACGGTCTAGTGAACGGGGGAAAGAGAAAGGAGGAACGAGAAAACTTCTTTCATTGCTTTCTTTCTTCATAATCCAGGCGTCATCGTAACGCTTTGGTCGGTCTGGGAGGTCCACGCTGAGGCGCTGGGGGGCGTGGCGGCGAGTCGAAATCATCGGCTACCTCGGGCGTGGGCGCTACCACAGGTGCGGGCGCTACCGCAAACGTAGGCGCGCGAGCAGCCCCCCGGCGCAGCTCCTCTTCTCTTTGGCAAGCAGACAGGAACGGCACCACCGCGGCGCCGGGGGTGTCGCTGTCTATTTGCGGCCAGGCTACATTAGGTGGCTTGCAGCCGTTGAGCCAGACCGCCGCGGCCCTGGCGGCCTCTGTCTTCCGTACCTGAAACAGCACGTGCTGCAACAGGTAACGTACCAGCTTCTCCTCGTTCAGCGGAGAGGCCGGGGGAGTGTCCGGCGCGTCATCGCAAAACCCGCGCAGCCCGAAAGGAACCGGAAAGTCCAGGCTAAACAAATGTTCCAAGAGAGCTCTCCCGTCGCGCAAGAGCTTCTGCACCGTGTGGGGTTCGCCGCAAAAGCGGTTGATCTCCGTCTGCAGGAGGCGCACGACCTGCTCGCGGTCGCTTGGGGGTGCAAAGGCGGCCAGGCACAGCTCGTCGACCGCGGCAGAAATCGTGCCCGGCAGGCCGCCCAGGCTTGTCTTGCTGCCCAAGTACTCGCCAAGGTACCTGCTTAGCCGGGCGTACGGACTGTCGTCCGACCGCAGACATTGCACGACACGAGCAAACCTCACGCCGTCGTCCCGGGCTTCTTTCTTGTCTTCTGAGGGCAGGAACCCGCGGTCCAGCACGCCAACTGCGTAGGCGGCCACCTGCCCGGCATTCCGCGCAGCTCTTGCAGCGTTTGCCAAAGCCTCTGTGCGTAGGCTTCCACCAGTCCCGTGTCAGGTGACACGTCGGGCTTGGCTCGGGCTGGAAGCCAGTCAACGACAGCCCGCGCGCGGAGATACTCGGCAACCTTGGCTTCGGATGAGGGTAGATTATCTACCAAGCGTTCCAGCCAAAACGCCGCAAACTCGAATTTCTTTAAGACATGTTTGTCGTCGTTTAGCCGCGCGCTGTTAGACCACCACGCTTCTAGGGCGTGGAGGCCCGCGATCGACCACTCTTGCCTGGAATCCCCACGCGACACTTCTTGCACGACGTCAGGCAACGCCAGGGTCGGGCGTTGTGCGTCGTTGTACAGCGCGTACGTCTCCAGCCGGAGCGGCAGCGGCTGCCACCGAATAATTCTTGACGTGTAGGGGCCAATCGACACCCACAGAAAGCCGCTTATATTCAGGACGCAGCGTTGGAGCGGAATTTCGATTTCGCGGTCCGCGCCGATCTCTAGCAACACGGGCGAGTGCCCCCCGCGGTACGGCCCGTCTATCGTAGCCAAACTACCCGCCGAGTCGATCACGTGCCACACCGTCGTCGGCCGCCTGTCGAGGTCGGCGTCGTCCCCGGGTAAACCCCGGGGCGCCGGCAGGATTTCGCGGCCCGTCCTGAGGGCCCGCAGACCCTCACAGCCCCTGACGTACAGATGTCCGCGGAATTCCGGCACCCACAGGCTGCGCAGCGCTGTGCAGCGCACAATGGACAGCTCGACCCTCTGTGCCAGCAGATAGTTCCTCCTCGCTGGCTCCAAATGGAGCGCAGTCAACCTTTGCAGTCGCTGATGTAGGTCCTGCCGAGAACTGTGGCGAGCGTGATTGTTGGGATTCGGCCACCTTTGATATCTATCGTGCCCGTCCTGTCCAGAGCGTCCAGGCGACATTCGGTAATCCGGCAGTTTTTGATAAACACCTGTTTGTGTCCATATTCGCTCGTGTGCACCAGGCCGACATTGCGGAAGACACTGTCCTTGGCTACCAGGATCTGTATTTGAACAGCGTCAAGTTCGGCTGCCCGTACGCGAGTGAAGACAGCCTTGGTCTCAGCAGCGTCGTGCCGAGGTAAATGTTGTTAACTCGCACGTCTTCACGCTCGACCCAGTGCCGCAGCCGGCTGTCTGGCGCGCCGAGGTTTAGATTTGCGTTATCACCGTCATTTTCAAACCCTACGTTCTGCCAGTAGATGCGTACGCAGTAGGGCGCGTACAACGACACCGCACCCGCACAGTCGCGCACGAGCCGCACATTCTGCAGGGTGATGCTCCTGGCGCTGTGCTGGTGCTTAAGGAAGCTGACGGGCAGCTCGACCAGCTGCTCCTTCAGCTCGGCGGGCCCCCCGCCGTCCGGCCCCTCCTCGTTGCGTGTCAGCCCGGCCACCGTGATTTCTTGGAAATGTCTCAGCAACCGCGTCCTGGCCGTTTGGTGTCTGGCCTCGCCGGCGCCCTCTTGCCAAAGCCTCAGCCAGTTGTTAATCCTGGCCCAATTGTCGGCGCCGACCCTGAGGTCAAGCTTGGTAGGCAGTGCCTGGTCCTGTGTTTGGGCGACAATTTCCAGAAAGTCGATCAGGCGGCTACGTTCCAGGCTTTGGACACAGTTCTGCCAAGCCACTTCCAACTGGATAGCCCGGCGCTCCTGGGTTTGTATGCGCTGGGTTTCTGTAGCGCGCAGCTCGAACGCTGCCCTAATTAGGCCCAGGTCCGAGGGCTGTTCGTCGAAGAGTTCTTGCTCGTGCAAGTAATCATAAACGACGCTGGCCACTGCCGCCACTGCATCCTTGTTGGGTGCTTCGTCCATCTCTTTTTTAAAATATCAAACGGGGGGATTCTTTTGTTTCGGCTGGGAGGAGAAAGAAAGAAAAAAGAGATGGGAGGGGAAGGGCGTGGCCAAGTGCGACTAGGGGCCCGGGGGGGGGGCCGGGGGGGAGCACCTTTCCCCGGCACCACCCGCCCCATTTTCTTCACGCGCGGTGGCTCAAGGGAGGGTCAGGGAAAGGGCGCACTTGGCCGCGCCGGCCTGGCCTACGGGGCCACCGCCGACCACACAAAAAAGACTGCTCTCAGCCACCGCGGCAACGGCCACCACCGAAAAATCCGGTCGTACGAGCCAAAGTTCTCGCATCAAGTGTTTTAATAGTGAACAAGTTGTAAAAAAAGAAGGATGGGGAATGGCGAAAGGCAAGTGAGGAAACCACGCCCACTTTCGCCATTCCCGCATTTTCTGCCAAGCTTTTTAGCCCCCGAAGGCGATGGTCGCCAGCAGGTTGTCCAGGCGCAGGGTCACTAGCCGCCACCAGCGGTGTTCGTCGAAGACGGTTAGCACGGCCGTCGACACGCCGTTCAGGAGCCGCGTCGCCAACAACTGCAGCAGCCTTCGGGGCATCGGGTCCTCGAGCACGAAGCAGTCCGCGGCCGGGGCGTGCCGGCAAAGCTGTTCCACCGTACGCGCGACGTTCTGGACGCAGAGAGCACAGTCCTGCCCCCGCTGGTACAAACGAGACAACCGTGCAATCTGGCCTTTTGGGTAGTCCGCCAGCAGCAGGCGCAGGGCCCCGCCCTCCTGCCACGGCCGCTGCCACGGAATGCGGGCCGTGGCGCCCAGTGGCCCCCCAAAACCCGCGCACGCCAAGAACGTGGGCGAGTCCTCGCAGAACTGGCCCCGCACGCAGCTGTACACCGTCCCCCCGCCGCCATTCCGTGGCCACGCACGCAGGAGCGTGTAGCTGCCCCTGACGCGGGCACGGGGCGCCCTCGTACGGAACCGGACGGCCCGGCCGCACAGAAACGACACGTAAGCGTTCACTGCTACTGGCAGGCGGCACAGCGCGCGCAGCAGCCTGTTCTGCACTTCTAGCAACGGGCCGGGGTCGCGCTGGCCCCGCCTGATAAAGTGGTAGATGTAGCTGCACAAGTTGAAAGACACGAAACGAAAAAGGGGCAGCGGCCCGGGCGGGTCGGCCAACACCTTTTCCCAGCGCCTAGCCCAGCGTTGCAGGCGCGAACTGTCGTCCAGCACCGGACAGTCGGTTAGCAGCACATTTCCGCTGGGCATGGCTAGCGCAATAGCCAGTTCGCGCTTGTGGTGGCCGGGCTGGGCCAAGAACGCGCGGGCCAGCGCGGGCGCGGCGCCGGACCCGCGGTCCACCACTGCCAGCACGGAGGGCCGCAACATTTGTAGCGCCGACAGGTCGGCGTCCAGCGTTGCGTGCCGCGAGCCCAGGTTCAGCAGTTCCAGGTCCAGCCACGCCGGGCGGAAACCGCGCGGCTGCTGCCGCGCGGCCAGTTGTTGCAGCGAGCCGCGCGCCAGCCCCGGGAAGTGCTCGGCGCCGGGCTCGGCCGTCAGCATCGACTGGCACGCCGACACCCGGAGCTTGTACGCGGTGAGCTGGGGGGTCAGGTCCGGGTCCCAAGTCAAACCGCCCGCTGAAGCCCCGTGCAGCAGCGGCAGCAGGCCTACCGTGCAGTCCAGGCTGACGGTCTTTAAACGGGGCCACCGCGCCGGGCCAGGCCAGAACATCACGTCGGCTGGTTCCTGCAGTTGCGGGCCCGCGTCTGTCACGCTGATGTGCCGCAGGTGCGGGGCCAGCCGCTGGAAGTCCGGGCCGGACAGGCGCGCCCTAGCGCACGCGTGCAGCTCCAACTTCTGCAGCGCGCGGCAGCCCAGGCCGCCCACGCCCCGGAGGCCCAGGTCCACGTTACTCAAGCTAAGCTGCCGGAGCCGGGGCGCCAGCGCCGCTAAGGCCGGCAGAACGGGCGCGCTCCAGGAGCCCGACGGCGCCCCCGCGGGGGGCCGCGAAATTGTCAGGTCCAGGCGGTGCAGACAGATATTTGCGCTGGTGTGCGCCGAGCTCCAGGCCGCCAGCAGCTTGGCCACGGCGCGCGGGTGGCCGCTCACAGACAACCGCCCGACTCTAGTAAAACACGACAGGACGTTCTGTAGCAGGCGAGCGCGGGCGTCCGGCAGAGTGCAGCTGATGTAGTGCAGGGCCAGACTAACGTCGGGCTGCGCCTGCGACACGGCTTGGGCGGGGAACGATTTGTGGATTGTATATTCTAAGAAAAAAATAAATTAACTATCAAAAATTAATTATAATTACGAACTCAAAAACTTTTTACTGAGGTCTAGCTGATAGTAATGGTATTCGCCTTCACTTGAACTTCTCGCTGAGTAATGGCCACGGTGTAATGGTTGTGAGCATTATTCGCAGTCGTCGCAATGAATTCCCATCGTCGCTCCATAGACAGGTCAAGTCCGCTAATCTCATTCTGGTCCTTGCTCCACAGCGGACGAGTGTTATCCCAAGCATCACACCAAAACCAGTTATATTTGTATATGTCCGCATTCAACAAAGCTGAACCCTCAATCTTTGACTTCAAATACATATAGTCTTCTTCTAGGGAGGTATCAATATTAAACTCCTGCTGTCGTGCTCCGTCAAGTGTGGTGTAAAAACTTACAACCTTAGCCTGTGCTCTGTTATCGTGGTCATAAGCCGTATTCTTTGTTTCCGAATTATTGAAAACAGAGTGATAAATCTTCTTCAATCTGCGACCGTGTCCGCGGTCAAATCTCATAATAATGTTTTGTGTTGTGCTCGCTGCGATAGTGTTTTTATACACATAAGGATAATCAATGTTAAAGCTCATACCCTCAGGGCTAGCAATCTTCGCCTGAATGGATTGAATGACATCAGGATTAGTTTCAACAGCCAGAAACAAAGCAAGATTAGTAATATCAGCACTGACAGCCGTCGCTGCGGAGCCGACATTCGCAGTATTAATAGCAGTCGCCGCACCATTAGTAACTGTATAGCTAGCTCTGTCTGTCGCATTCCACACAATCCGCATCGTCAAAATCTCTGGAAACATGATGGTTTTATCAAGAGCGAAAATAGTATTAATAAGCATACTAAAAGGAATTTTAACATTGATAGCAGCGGCACCATTAACACCTGCTAAATACTTTGCTTCGTTGTAATTAACATTTACAGCCGACAAAGCTCCAACGCCAGTAGTCAAAGCAGCATCATCATGACGACGAGCGGCAATCGGTGGTTCGGCAAACATAGCAAGAGTTCGTGCTGCTACGTTATCAGCACCATCTGTCATCGCACGAAAGTTGGTTCTAGTAGCTTCAACAGCACTGACATCAATCTTTCCGTTAGCATTACACTTTTGAAGCATACATCCATATCCAATAGCGATATCGTGATTAGGAAGGTCTAAGAAATCCTCCAAAGATGTCTCGGGCTTCCAAAGCATTTTAGTAACCGTCCCGAGGTTATTAAGGTCGCACAAATAAACACCGCTTCGAGTTTGAAGCTGAATTTGTCTAATGGATGAAAGGCAGTCCATAAAAATTCTACTATAAATGTTAGCACCACCTGTTCTCAGAGTATAAGTAAAACTCAAATAAGACCGAGCGAGATTAAAAGGTCGGCTAATAAGGTCAAAGCTTCGTTCTTGTCCGCCAGCAGTGGTAACTTCAAATGTTCCAGAACCCTCACGAGGGGCTAGCTTATTCAAACGATAAGAAGCACTGATGTAGTCAGTCTTGCTGAAATCTAGTTCGCCTCCGTGTTGTGTTGGCATTTCGTTTTTCTTCTTTTTTCAGTTGTCTTATATTTTAATATGAGAAAAAAAATTAATTAATTAATTAACTGCTTTTTAACAAATTAAAAAATGATGTAAATAAATTAAAATAATTCGTCTCGCGGTAAATCAACAAAGTCATTACAATGCCCAAACCGTTTAGGTTAATTGGTTGGTCGTTTTCGTCAGTTAAGTAAAACCGATACACATTGCTTGAACTAGTAGATAGCCGTTTTCCGTATTCACTACCCGAGCCGTCGTAGATAACAGAGCCAAACGGGATTTCATTTGCTGTGTATATTTCTTGGAGCACGTGATTATCGCCTTCGCCGACGAGGTCGCTTTGAAGATATAAAGTCTTTTCGCCAGTCAATATTATGACATTTGGTGACCTCAATGTATTATTAGCAAAGAAATATGTAGAGGACCGCTCAAAACCCATAATTTCGTGGATGCGAGTTTCGTCATCAAACACAAACCGCGGTTGAATGTTAATGGGATTGTTCGCCACGGTAAATAATAGTTTGCCGTCTTCTGGTTCGGTATTTGTATTGTTGCTTGTTATTGTGTATGTGTAGTCGTTGGGGCTTTCTGCGGTTAGCACCTCGGCCAGCTTATTTTTTAAGTTGTTCATTGTGTAGTTTCCTTCGGGTATCGTAATGAGCGCCTCGTTTCCGTTCTCACTCAGAATAAAAGTATTGTAAGGACTGGCGACAGAATAATACGATTTCGGCACTTTGATATGTAAAATTTTACAATGTGTCGGGTTGTCTAGCGATTTCATATCAATGGAGTGAGTGAAATCACTGTCCGAGCCGTTTATCCTATTTTTGCTGTTGACATAGTAAATGTTAGAGCTTCGCCCACCGCGGTATTCCATAGTAAGTGCTTTTTTTTTCAAAAAACCACTTACAATCTCAAAAAACTATATATTAGAAAATATATTTTTTATTTTACTGGCGGTTCTAAATATATGTGTCAAAGCCATACCCATTCTGCGATTTCAGGTCCTCCGCTTCTTTTTCTTTTAAGTCAGTCCAACCGCTGGCAAATTTAAACCTATTACCTTTCGCCCGCTCTAACAAAAACCTAATACTATGCCACCCGCAGGTATCTGTCGTGTCGCTTTGGTTTTTAACCTGATTAACCTTCATAAGCAGATATGTGTTCGGCTTACTCTTTTCAATAAGCTGTTTCATTTGGTGTAGAAATAGCTCAGTCGGCTTATACAGTGCGAGAGGGTCGTAGATTTCAATAGAGTCGTCTTTAATGGTGTCAATCCAAACAGCAATCCAATGTGAGCCTGGTTGGCTAGACTTATCCAAGTTCATTATAAAACCATACTTCTTTCTTTTTTCTGGTTTCAGTTTGTTTATTTCGTCGCTCGCCACAGTTCCCAAATACCATTCGTGCTTTTTCATAATGTTGTCTATTTCATCCGTCATTAGCCCTCTACCTTCCCCAGCTAAGTTCGCTGGTAGTTTTTGTTGCTCTTCTGCTGGTGGTTGCTCTTCTGCTGGTGGTTGTTGTTGTGGTTGCTCTTCTGTCGGTGGTTGCTCTTCTGTTGGTGGTTCGGTGGCTGGCGGTTGTTGCTCTTCCTCCACTTCGGGGGTGCGGGGGCTTGCCCCTGCTGGTTGTATCTGGAATTCATTTGAAAGTGCTTTATATGTGTTGGGGTCGGCATACATTTTGTTTATTAGGGTATTTACTAATTCTTTTTTCTTTGATTTGGTCTTCCATTCATTTCGTTTCAAATGCTTTTTTATCATCATCTTAGTTAATATTTTTTTAATGATATCTTCCAATTTTTAGCACCAGTTCCACCCTGTGCGGTTAGACCTATTAAAGCATTTTCCAATTCTTCAAGTGTCATATTAGGGGTTATGTTAAGTTCGCCCTGTCTAACAGCTATGATTTCTTGGATATAACCTTTGGCCGTTCTGCCTTCAACATCTTTGTTTCCGTGTTTGCTCCCCCTCGTTTTCCACCCTAGTTTTTTTTGCTAAAATATTGACACTAATCTGTCTTTTCTTGCCACCACTAGCAAATAAAGTTTGAGCTCTTTCTAGATTTGCTATAAATGCTTTTCTGTCTGATTCCTCCGCTTTCTGTTCTGCTTCCATTGCTTGCTGTCTTAAATCGTCTTGTCGTTGTTTCGCTTCATCATTCCTTCTTTGAATTTCCTCAGCAAATGCTATGGCTTCTTCTTCGGACAAAACATACTGTCTTCCTTTTCTTTCCCTTTGTTTTCTTTCACTTCTTTTTAATTCACCTTTTACTTCATTCAATGCTCTTGCTCTTTCAACCAAAGCATCGTTAATCGCATTTTGTCTTTTTATTTCTCCGTCAATAGTAGCCATTCTTTGAGCTTGAGCTGTTTCAGTCTGTATGAGTGCGAGTTCATTTCTTTTCGTTTCTGCTTCTCGCTCTTCTATTTTCTTTTGTTGTTCTTTTGCTTCTTTGTCTTTCTTTTCTAGTTCGTGTATTTGCTCATACTTTTCCAGTTTGAGTTTATCTAGCTGATTATTTACCTGATTGCGGTTCTCGTGTTCAAGACGGTTGAATTCGGACTTAACTATTGTAGGAGCTCTGCTCCTACGACCTCGGGATTTGAAAAGGGTGTCCCTTTTCATATATTTCAGAAATAGTTTAACGATTTGAAGTGTTGAAAGGTCATTCGTTCTCTCGCCAAAGTTGAGATATGCTCGTTTGCCTTTCACTTTAATATATGGCTTGCCATCTTTGGTTCTGTATATCCTCGGTGGCCGTTGTTTTCGCAGAGACTTCGCCTCCGCACCTCCACGAGTTTTGGTCTTCATATTGTATATATTATTAGTAAAAAAAATAATAGAAGGTTTAGTTTTTTATTTGAACCCACCTGTGGGGTTGTAGGGTTTACCCCTACCGAAACTTAACGGCTCCTCCTCGTTGTTTGCCGTATCCTTGCTTCATCGCAGCCTTCGCTACACGGTCCGCATAAGGCACTCCGACATCGCTCAGAAAAGTAGCACCCCTTGAAATCAATTGGTTCTTCTTGATAAACCTATTAGCATCCAATATGGCTTGTCCGACTTTTTTCCAATTAACACGGCCTCCTGTTTGTTTCTTTTTTCCATTCTTCTTTTTTCCTCCTGCTTGTGGCATTTTGACTGGGCTTTGATTGTATCCGATATTGTATCCCGCTGGTTGTGAAATAATCACTGGTGATGTTGGCATCTATATAATGTATGAAAAAAAAAATAATAAAATTACTTTAAACGAATATTGAAGTTCTTTCGTAATTCATCAGACACCGCATCCACATACAAAAAGTTAAACCTCTCTTTCGTCGCCTCGTGGTATTTTTCAATGAAGTAGTCAAGGTTGTAGCCAAGGTCCAGATGTTTATACACTAGTTCAATTTTATCCACACTCTGTCCTGGAAAAATAAGAAGGTAGTCCAGCTGTTTAATAGCTTCAGGTCGTAAGTCGTTAAGGTATTGCGAGCTCATAATCACCTTTGACTTGTAGTGCCTATTTTTTTTAAGTAGGTCGCTTACGGACTTATCTCTCAACCCACTACCCAAATCATCTAACACGAACACAACTTCTGGTGTAATGTATTTGCTCGGTCTTTCTGCTAGTGCTTGTCCCTGCTTCTTCTTTTCCTCTTTTCCAAAATAAAGAAACTTTGGCTTCGGTTCTTCTTTACCGTCCTGAACAATCTCGCCTTCTTCTTGCTCCTCGTCTGGCTTGTTTAGCTTGTCTAACTCGTAATCTATCACACTGTATCCATCCGTTTTCAAATATGTGTATATAGCCATTGGATTGCCCTTCTTCTTGAAGTGCTTAACTATTTCTTTGTAGATGTGGTCCTTGTGTATTGTGCTGGCAATAATAACGATGCGGGTCTTTTTGTCGGTCGTTCGTTTCAGGATTTCAAACAGTGCGGTCGTCTTGCCACTCTTCTTGCGAGCGAGAAGAAAAATATTGGCATACGGTTCATCAAATAACTTATATCCTTTAGACAACTTGACGCCATCTCCGTTTTGCTTGACTGGTCTAACTCGTATATCGTTAATTTTTTCCATCGCTATATTTTATCAAGCCAAAAATTCTAAACAAAAAACAATTCTTCCAGCTAGTTGGTCAGTCTCAATACTGCCATTGTCTGTTTTAAGTACTTTAAAGGTGTATTGCCCGTCGGTCCAATTAATAATCCCCAAGTTGTAGCTAAGATTTGAAATGTTTGCGGTGTTGCTGTCGGCGAATGTGCCAATAATCCCAATGCGGTCCATATAAAGGATTTTTGTTTTCGTCTCCGTCGTATTATTCATATAGTGGATAGACTTAACATTCATTCTGGTCGGGGTAAAGTTCATTTGAATGTTTTTGTCAAATGTCTTGCTACCATTGACCCCGCCTGGAAAATCATTACTCAGAAAAATAATCTTTTGGTATTTATAGTCTGCCATTGTAATACCCTCTATACTAATCTTTATAAACTTTTTATTAATTAATATTTCTGCTCGGACTGCTTGTGATTTCTATTCACGGGTCAGTGATAAAAAATGAAAGTTGTCTTTATTGTATTCAAAAAGGAATAGAAACCAAATTTAAATGTGTTTTCATAAATAATGGAAATAATATGTGTCGTAGTTTTGATGAAGCTATTCCGCTAATCTGTGCAGGTGATAGCTCTTGGTATAAAACTCAACTATATGAATGTTCATTTCTTTGAGCTAGAAGGGGAAGGAAGGCAGATTCCTATTAGTATAAGCAAGGTCAAAATACCTACATAAGTGTTGGCAACCTCACACGGTAAGTTCTTTTCAGACAGTCTCACGATACTAAGGGTGATGATGGCGATAATGATACCCATTTGAAATAAGTATTTAATAAGACGGCTGTCAGTTTTTCGCTTAGTCAAACAGCAATCCCAGCTGTCCTCGTATTCGTGGTCTAATTTTTTTCTTCCTGCTTAATTTGAACATCTAGCACACGGTTTTTTAATTCGGGTGTGAGGTCTTCCGTCTCTATGATTGGTGGTGGTGGATGTAATCTAGGGGGCATTGTAAGTGCTTTTTTTCAAAAAACCACTTACGATCTCAAAAACTATATTGAGATTACGGGAAAACAACTGCTCGTATTTCTGCTAATTGGTTGGTTTGGTCTTGTAATATATTAAGTAAAGTTTTATTTTCTTTTTCTAAATTAATCACTTTTTCCGATAAATGTTGAAAAGCACTAATTAATACTGGTATGAAGTCTGTATATGTTATGCCTTCAAGGTATCCTTCTCCGTCGTCTGCTTTTATT
Source organism: Paulinella micropora (assembly GCA_019918135.1). Classification (NCBI taxonomy): domain Eukaryota; phylum Cercozoa; class Imbricatea; order Euglyphida; family Paulinellidae; genus Paulinella; species Paulinella micropora. Next base: position 19,748 of record WBZZ01005082.1, read on the forward strand.
CCGCTTTCAGATACAAATTCTGGAAAAATCTTTTTTACTTCGTCCGCAATAAATCCGTGGTTCTTTTTTTCTTTCTTTTCGTCTGATTTCAAATAATATGAACAACAATTTATTTTCATTAGTTTCTCGCAACAATCACCGCAGTCTAATGTCTTAATATCTGCTTTTAATCTCCTGTCAGAGGAGTTTGCCAAGCACCATTTAGAGGAATATAATTGTAAGTGCCAGACGGCTCTCCTGTTGAGTTTGAAGTAGTCCAAGCGTGAAGCAAACCAGTTGTAGAAACAATTATGCCATAATTCGTATATCCTCCCGATTTAAAAAATAGTTGTGCATCCATAGTATTCGGACTTGGTCTTTGTCTTATTGTTAAAGAACCGCTTGATGTTGTTGGAAGAATTATTGACTTTGAAGCGGTAATTGCTGTGTTGTTGATTTTAAATAATTCTGTCGCCGCACTATGATAAAATACGTGGCTATCGTCGGTATTAACATTATAAATCAATGTATTGTTAGTAATACCAAAACCAAGACAAGCAGTTGTGGAACCTGTTCCTCCATCCCATAAGACCAGTTTATTATTTGCCAACGCACTTCTATCAACAAATATTTTTTGCCAGCACCTACTACTATGTTGTCGCTCGTTGTTAATGTGGTTGTTGATACACCCGCACTTGCCGTAATTAATCCTTTTGTCCATAAAGTTCCATTTGCTCCATTTAATGACATTAACAATTGTTCGGAAGAGTTCTCCCATATAAAACCATCGGTTGAAACATTGCTCACTCTAAATCTAACGGCGAAAGAAGTAAAATCGTTTCCAGCAACGGCTGATGCCACTCCACCTGCTAGAGATTTATTGGCTCCAGATTGTGCCATATAAATACCATAATTTGTGTTGCCTGTGTCCCACAAAAATATTCCTCTCGTATTACCACCATTTGTATTTCCTTGTAATACTATAACTATGCTAGAACCTCCAGTTGCCGTTAATAATCCGCTCGCCGTTAATGTTGTTGTAGTCATACCAGCAGTTGCCGTTAATGTAGTTCCCGTTATGGTTCCGCCACTTGTTATGTTGTTTGAATTCATATCCAAAGCACCATAAAACCGCATACCGCCCGCATTGTTAAAACGGACAATGTCGGATGAAGCACGTTTATTATCCAAAAGTTTTGAAATATAAAGTCCAGCCCCTTTTACATCAAATGCTACATTCGTGAATAGGTAGCCTCTTTGGTTTGCGGTTCCGCTTGAATCAGTGTTTAAAGTATATAAGAAAGACTGCCAATCGCCTGTTGTCTGTGAAAAGAATATGTTTCCTCCGTTTTGGTTTAATATCCGAGCCCCATTATATGTTATATTTCCGCCATTAGTGATATCCACATTATTAAAATCCGCAGTGTTTGTTAGAGTGAGATATTTTATCTCTGTTCTCGTTCCATTGAATGTTTTAATTCCCGTTATTGTTTGGTCTCCTGTTAGTTTCACATTTTGCCCGTCCAATGTGTCCGCATACCCTTTTGTCGCTCCGTCCGTCGCTAATGTCGGAGTTCCAAGGTTGGCTATTTTGCTACTATTACAATCTAGCCCCGAAGCATTTACCCAACCGACAATTACCCCATCAATAATAAAACTTATTTTTTTCGCATTTATTTCAAAGTTATAATTTATGCCCGTGCCCATAATATTATCAAGGCATCCGATAGTTCCTATATTGGCTGTGGACTTAAAAACCACGAATGTTCCTTTTGTCGTCGCATTCGTTGAATTTCCAGTTATTTCAAGGGCACTGCTAAATGTCTTAATTCCTGCTATGGTTTGGTTTCCTGAGGTTTTAACCGCCGAAGTATCAAGGACGGAAACATCCACACCATCAACAAGATTCACATTTGTTATACTCTGGCTTCCCATATTTAGTCCGCCATTCGCTGTTATCGCCCCACTCGCTGTTAATGTGGTTGTTGATACTCCCGCACTTGCGGTTATTACCTTTGAAGCCTTAACCTCTCCATTGTTAATCCTGAATAATTCGTTTGTCCCGCCATAGTAAAATATATGACTATCAGTTGAAGCATTAACATTATAAACCAAAGTTTGACTAGCGATACCAAATCCAAAAAATGCAGTTATTGATAGTGTTCCTCCGTCCCATAAGACTAATTTATTGTTGGCGAGTGCTTTTCTATCAATAAAAACACTTTTGCCTGCTCCTACTACCACATTGTCGCTTGTTGTTAATGTTGTTGTTGTTATCCCCACATTTGCTTTAATTTCACTGCTAAATGTTTAATTCCTGCTATGGTTTGGTCTCCTGTTAATTTAACCACAGAAGTATCAAGAGCAGAAACATCCACACCATCAACATTGCTCACATTTGTCATAGCAAAACCACCCATATTTAAACTGCCCGTCATAGCCATCGTGCCGTCCTTTGCTAGTTTCGTATCAGTGTAAGCATTCGTTGAAGCATCGCCGTCATAGAATGGTGCTGGAAGACCGCTAATTGCTGTTGTGCTATTAAAATTTAAAACATTGCCAGTCAGTGTTATCCCACTCCCCGTGGTAGAAGCGAGGGTTATGGTTGAACCGACAATAGATAATGGATAGCCCGTTGCTCCACCTACCTCCGACGAATAAATAGACCCCGTATTATTGTTGTAATTGAAGAATAACTTACCTGTATTTAATGGATTTGAATCTTTTATACCCAAATAAGTAGTAAATATTTTGTTTCCTGTTATTGTTTGGACTCCTGTTAGTTTAACCACGGAACTATCCAGAACGGAAACATCAATACCATCAACATCACCGACATTTGTTATGTTAAAACCTCCCATATTTAAATCTCCAAACATCATAGCGAGACCATCCAATCTAAGAAAAGGTGAGTTTGTGTTTCTCCATTGCCCCGTGCTATAAATGAGTAGTTGGTTATCGGCTGGTGTGCCTGTAATTAACACATCGCTGTGTGTATTAATTGAGCCGTCCGCGGACACTTTATCATTATTGTCTTCGTGCTCTGATATCCAAGTATCAACATCTTTCGTATTTAATAAATTAACTCCTGTTATATTCAAATAACCTCCCATACTAATATTGCCCGTTTCATCCACATTTATCGGAAAGGTTTTATTTACCCAGTTGATTGAATTATATGTTAAATAACTATTCATCGCCACTGGTGCCGTTATGACTACATCAGAGAGTGTATCAATTGAACCAATGGTTGTATTCCTCCATTTACCATCCACATCATTATAAGTTAAGTATTGCCCGACCGTTGGTGCGGATATGTTAGTATCTATGAGATTGTATAGACTGGTTTGGTGTGGGTTGGATGTATTAGAGCGGTGTTGAGTTGAGGCTTTAACCTCGTCGTTGTCCCTTACTCGTTGCTCTGTATAGTATAAATTTTTTCCTTCTTTAATGTCTGTTGTTGATTTGGTACCAATCGTGTATCAAATCGTCCGTCAGTGTAATAAAGATTTATGGGGTCAGCATCTTCTGGTATTCTATCAGTGTTTAAGCCAATAATATTAGTGTTCGTTAAATCAAGGTTAAGTATGTTCAGACTATCAACGGCCAGCTCACTAAGACCGAGTAATGATTTATATTGCGACATTGATATATATATATTTTGGATAATAATTAATCCGATAAAAAAATTATTTTTGGTTAGATATACATCCAAAAATGCCGAGAGGAAATAGAGAGATTGCCATAAAAAATCTTGAAAAAGCTACTGTAATGAAGAAACAGTATGCGAGGCAGAGAAAGATTGAGAGGGCGAGGGAATTACTAGCGGAGGAAGAGGCGAAGAATGCGAAAGAAATGACCAATGATGAAAAGATGGATCACATTACTAAGAAGCAGTTGGCGAAGGATATGATTGATGGGCGGGACGGTGAGATAAGTGAGGAAAGCAGTGAAAGCGATGAGGAAGTAGAACACGACTTTGTAGATATCGTTGCCCAACGGGTTGCGGGTATGAAACTTAAAGCCAAACAGAAGAAGACAAAGAAAGCGGTAAAAAAGAAAGTGGAAGAAGATAGCGAGGATAGCGAAAGCGAAAGTGAGGAAGAAGAGCAACCTAAGAAGGGAGGGAAGAAGACTGGCCGTGTTAATGTCAATGTTTATAATCAACAACCCGATAAACCAAAAAAAGAAAGTAATAATGTTTCAAATATGTTTCTTAAATTTTGAAACTTTTTAAAAATCTTTCAATATATGAACCATTTTACAACCTACGGTCGTAGACAGTAAAAAAGCTTCACCAAAAAATTTTGGGTCGTAGGGTGTCCCTACAATGGACCATAAACACAACAATCCACAAAATACTGAAACGGAGGCGGAGTCTCCGCAAGATAAGGAAGAACTTGAAAAAAAGACAATTGAAGAGGCTTCTGAAATACATCATCAATCTAAGAACCCTAAAAAATGGAATACTATACTAGCCCCTGAGCCTGAACCATTAAGCCAAGTGTTTATTGACCTTATGGATATGTCTAAAATAGCTACTAAGAAAGGAAACAAAAACTACAATTTTGGCTTAGTAATGATTGATGTTTATTCTCGTCGTGGTTGGATTGAACCGATAAAAAATAAAACAACCAGTGAAGTATTAGAAGGATTTTAAAAAAAATGCAGAAACCTAAAAGGATTACGTCCGACAACGGCAGTGAATATAAAGGACAAGTCGCAGAATACTTCAAAGAGAATGGAATTCAACATACTACAAACGAAGTTGGCGACCACCGAACTATGGGTATAGTAGATAGATTTATTAGAACAATAAGAAATGATTTAAATTTTATGTGGGAAGTTAATGACGATTTTGTTTGGGTTCCTTACATTTATGAAATTGTGGAAAATTATAATAATACATACCATAATACAATAAAAGCCACACCTATGGAAGTCTATGAGGGTAAAAAGAAAAACGATCAAGAAATATACAGAGCCGGTCTTATTAATAAATTTCCTAAGGGTTCAACAGTTAGAAAAGAACTAGAAAGAACGGTTTTTTCTAAGGGTGATGTTCAGTATTCAAAGAAAGTATATACAGTTAAAGGCCGGCAAGGCTTTAAAGTGATACTTGGTGAAAGCGAACTAGTCAGTCCTCAACAATTATTAAAGTCCAAAATGGAAGAACAAGAACAGGAAGAAGTTAAACCTCAACTAGCCGACAAAGTTAAAGAAGTAACTAAACAAAAAAAGACCGGCCACTTATTAAAGTCATTGGATATAAAACCGGAGAATATAAGGTCAAGTGCCCGTATCAAAAAGAAAAAGGAAATTTTGGATTTATAAGTTATTAACAATGTAACCGGAGACTAAATTAACAAGTTTAAAAATGAAAAAATTATTAAGATTTTTTTAATTTTTTCTTACTCATCTTCCTCATCTCCTTCCTCGTCTCCTTCCTCGTCTCCTTCCTCTCCTTCTACTTCTTCAGCCTTGAAGAAGGCAGCAAGATTTTCCTCGCCAACCCATGTTGCATCTAATATTGCTTTCAATTTTTTTCCTTGCTTTTTGGAAATTGCTACTGCATTCTCCCACGATAGAAATACTTCGTATGAGCCATCAGATGCCAAAGTAACAGCGTAATTGCGCTTAGTTGTAGGATGCGCATAAGTAAGCAACTTTGCTTCATGAACCTTGACATCTTTAACATCGTTTCCAGGTTTGTCAGCACAAATGTAAGGAGACAGAGGGTCTGCAGTTTTGAAAACAACATATACAGTTCCCTGCAATGCGATTTTCTGAGGTGATTTTTTTACACCCTTTCTGCTTCCCTTCTTGCTTCCCTTCTTAGCTTTTTTACCAGAAAGATTCAAAGAACGAATGCCTCCTTCAACTTCTACAATAGGTGGAGCAAGAGCTCGCTCCTACAATCACACACATACGCATAAGAAACAAACGACAAGATAGAGAAAGAAAATTACCTTAATAGGAGGTTCTGCTTTTTCTTCCTTCTTCTTCTTGGGAGGCATCACCTACATAAACACACAGAGGGACAATATGTGTTTATGTAGGGGTAGTTTAATGTCTTGCCCGGGACTTTATATAGTCAGCTATTTTTACCCCTCAACCCTATTTCTGTATTTATTATATTTATCCAAAACCTCATCAAAGCTATCTCCCTTACATATCAACTCCCTCGCATACTCCTCCTCTCTCAAACTCAATGGTTGCTTCCTAGCTAGCAACCAACTATCCAACAACCTCTCCTCTTTCTTTCTTCTTGCTTCTTCTCTCTTTCTCTTTCTTTTCATTTTATCTTTATTCTTCTTCTTATTATTCTCTTCTTCTATCTCAGCTAATCTTTCATCTATTGCTGTCTTTCTTTCTTCAAGTTCTTCTATTTCTTTATTCAGTTCTCTTACTTTAGCTTTTTTTAGTTCTATTTTATTTGTTATACTAATGTCATCTCTATTTACTTCCCACTCTCTTTTATCAATATAATATTCTGTCCAATTATTACTTTCACGGCTTATACTCTCATGATCAGAATTATCGGAAAAATTATTAAGATTATCAGAATTATCAGACATATATATTTTATATATTATTTGTTTTGGGTAAAATAAGAGCAACACAGAAACATAAAAAAGCGATTTTTGGTGTTCAAGAAAATCTGTAGGTCTATTTTGCAGTTTTCGTGCAAAAAAAATACCAGTCATCAATGTTTCGGTCCCGGGCTCATTTCCCTTTTATTTACATGTTGCCATTTTATTTTGTCGAGGACCGGTGTGTTTATTTCCAAAAATTCTGTTTTGATGTTTGTTGTATGTGATTTCTTTTTTCTTAATTCCTTATTGTTATTTTTTCTATTACTTTACGAAACTGAAATGTATGAATGTTTATCGTTGCCATTTTGTCCCGTGCGGGCCGGCCGGTGTGTGTCTGTGGTGGGGTGGGGTATGTCTTGAAAAAGTGTCTTGTAGTGGCACCCTCTACTACTCCGGGAACCTTTTGCCAAATGCAAACCCACGCTCGATTCACTTGAACTACAAGTTGGACTTAAAGCCATCCTTCAAGTGCTTTACAAGCACGTTTTTTGCGCAAGCCACTTAGCAAACTCCGACACAATCGATTGGCGTTCAGTCGTGTTCGCACTTTCCAACCCAAGTCTGCCAACAAGTAGAAATCTACGTAAATAAACGAAGTGACCGCTCTGCTATCATGATTTACTGGTATTTCACCTCTCTGGAGTCAGGACTTAATGCAGCCATACAGATCTTAAATAAGAGTTCGTCAAGTTGTGTATTATTCAAGTACCCTTTGGGGTTGTATCCAAACTCACAGCCTGCCCACCCGTTATATAATGGCATTACTCTATGTTCCCGTCTGTCTGTTAAGCTTGGCCTGGAGATTACGGAGTCCCTCTACGGTTGGTATTTCACAGTCCTCATGTCGTTAGACAGTTATTATTATTAAATATCTATTCACTGTAACATTTTCTTTTTTTTTTTTCTTTTTTTTTTTGTTTTTTTTTGTTTTTTTGTTTTTTTGTTTTTGTCAATGGTGGTGCTTTCAGTTGACATACTAAAGCGGCTATATATATGTATGTATATATATATAATATTATATATATATATATATTATACATGTATATATATATAATATATATATATATAGTCCTCTTGTCGTTAGACAGTTGTTATTATTAAATATCTATTCACGGTAACATTTTTTTTTTTTCTTTTTTGTTTTTTTTGTTTTTGTCAATGGTGGTGCTTTCAGTTGA
>WBZZ01005082.1:37500-40000 GCA_019918135.1 Paulinella micropora
AAGCCCCAAAAGGAAGTCCCTACTACCCGCACAGTGTCGGGTACCTTGCAGGAAATCAACTACAAATGATTGATCTTCCCCGCGTGAGAGCTCCACGAGACTGGGTAGGTCCCGCATGGAGGTACTCACAGGGGTAGCAGACATTTCATGCGGTCTGCCAGCGCATGAGGAGGTTTTGTGGTAAGTATCTGGGACGCCTCGAAACCCGTCACCACCCCTAGATCGCGGAACGTAAATACCCCTTTGATCCCACGTGGTGTATGTCTTATAAAAAACAACACAACGACATGGCCTCGGAACCAACACAACATAGCCTCGGAACCCACACAACAACAGAGCCTCGGAACCCACACAACAACAGAGCCTCGGAACCAACACAACAACATAGCCTCGGAACCAACACAACAACATAGCCTCGGAGCCAACACAACGACATAGCCTCGAAACCAGTGGGAAGAGGCCCAACCACCTCCTCTTCCCGTGGGGTGCCATACTGTGCACCCCTCCATAATAATAATAACAATAATGATAATAATAATAATAATAATAATAATAATAATAATAATAATAATAATAATAATAATAATAATAATAGTGCTTCTCTGTCAATGGCTGATGCATTTCTGCACATGCGCCTCCATCGTCTCACCCGTGAGGGGAGTACGAAGAATTGACGATAGGCTCTAATGACACCCCGCAAGGGCAGTTCCAACACTTCCAGACGGGCCGGTATGTTCAATGAAAATACTGGTCCAGAAATAGACCGGTATGTTCAATGAAAATACTGGTGGCACCGACTGGAATCGAACTGGCGACAGGGCCCAGATGGTAGAACTTGACCACTGGGCTATCACGGTGTCCAAAATAATAATAATAATAATAATAATAATAATAATAATAATAATAATAATAAAATAATAATAATAATAATGATAATGATAATGATAATGATAATAATAATAATAATAATAGTGCTTCTCTGTCAATGGCTGATGCATTTCTGCACATGCGCCTCCATCGTCTCACCCGTGAGGGGAGTACGAAGAATTGACGATCAGCTCTAATGACACCCCCGCAAGGGCAGTTCCAATAATAATAACAATAATAATAATAATAATAATAATAATAATAGTGCTTCTCTGTCAATGGCTGATGCAAATCTGCACATGCGCCTCCATCGTCTCACCCGTGAGGGGAGTACGAAGAATTGGCGATAGGCTCTAATGACACCCCCGCACGGGCAGTTCCAACACTTCCAGACGGACCGGTATGTTCAATGAAAACACTGGTGGCACCGACGGGAATCGAACTGGCGACAGGGCCCAGATGGTAGAACTTGACCACTGGGCTATCACGGTGTCCATAATAATAATAATAACAGTAATATAATAGTGCTTCTCTGTCAATGGCTGATGCATTTCTGCACATGCGCCTCCATCGTCTCACCCGTGAGGGGAGTACGAAGAATTGACGATAAGCTCTAATGACGCCCCCGCAAGGGCAGTTCCAACACTTCCAGACGGGCCGGTATGTTCAATGAAAATACTGGTCCAGAAATAGACCGGTATGTTCAATGAAAATACTGGTGGCACCGACGGGAATCGAACTGGCGACAGGGCCCAGATGGTAGAACTTGACCACTGGGCTATCACGGTGTCCATAATAACAGTAATATAATAATAATAACAATAATAATAATAATAATAATAGTGTATCTCCTGCCAATTGCTGAGCCAAAAGGCCATGTGCATCCAGTCCTCCATTCCATAAGGAAAGTCTCCACACCAATCGGTGGAATAAAGGAAGTGACGGCATAGAACATTACTCTAGGAGCTTTATACCAATCAGCCCATGGAAAGGACCGATGGCCTATGTACTCCCTAAATAATAATAATAATAATAATAATAATAATAATAATAATAATAATAAAATAATAATAATAATAATGATAATGATAATGATAATAATAATAATAATAATAATAATAATAATAATTAATAATAATAATAATAATAATAATAGTGCTTCTCTGTCAATGGCGAATGCAAATCTGCACATGTGCCTCTATCGTCTCACAGGCGAGGGGAGTACGAAGATTTGACCGATAGCTCTACTGACAGCCCCGCAGGGCAGCTCCAAGCCTTCCAGACAGACCATACTTTCAAAGAAAACATACTCTGAAAATACTGGCACCGACGGGAATCGAACTGGCGACAGATCCCAGATGGTATTGAACTTGACCACTGGGCTATCGCGACGCCACTATACTAATAATAATAGTAATAATGTATCTCCTGCCAATTGCTGAGCCAAAAGGCCATGTGCATCCAGTCCTCCATTCGTACTCCCCTCAAGGGTGAGACGATGGAGGCGCATGTGCAGAAATGCATCAGCCATTGACAGAGAAGCACTATTATTATTATTATTATTATTATTATTATTCGGCCCCCGTCTGGAAGTGTTGGAACTGCCCTTGCGGGGGTGTCATTAGAGCTTATC
>WBZZ01005082.1:47500-90000 GCA_019918135.1 Paulinella micropora
ATACGCTTATTCTCAGTGTTTGCGTTGTATAATTGTGTCTTCTTTCGTTACGCATGATTGGGTTTGTATGCATGTTGATTCTATTTATGTAAATATTCATATACAACAATGTGCATTGTTTGTATATATATGTATTCACATTCTTGCACATGTATTTACGTTAGTTTTAGGAAATCAAAACAAGTCAGTACAGGTGTTGCAAGGAGTGAGACATGGACATGGGCCCCGAATGTGTGTTAACATGCTACTGGATTCGTGCACATACATAAATACATACAACACACATACATGCATGCATACATACATACATACATACAAACATACATACATACATACATACATACATACATACATACATACATACATATGTCATACATACATACAAGTTACATACATATGTCATACAAGATCTTATACATACATACATACATACTTACATACATACATACATACATACGTACATCAATCCATCTTACTTTACCGATAGGCATGAAAGAACATGCTGCCAATTTATACAGAGCGGGATAATCCATTGTAATTTTGTCGCTTGCGAATGTGCATTATTTGCACTAGTTACCCTGCCTGCCCAGTCTACGGAAAGTGGCATTCGCGTCGGCATAAGTGGCAATTGTGACCCGGCTGGTCCGCGCACATAATGGCGACACGTGTCCACCGCAACCAGTGTGTGGTTTTTTATCATATGTTGGCTTCTCACAATTCTGTCCCTTGTACTCGAGGCAAGTCCCTGTGGGTGTGTGCGGTGTTCCATGGGTGTACGAGGGGTGGGTGTGTGTGTGAGGTGTGCTTCTGGGGGTAGAACAAGTGACTGAATCGAATGGTGAAGAAAGGAAAACATCATCTCCATGTTTGAAAAAGTTAGGAGTGTATGCTGGTCTGGTAGGGGATGGGGGTATGGAGGGCGGGCGCCTCGTGTTCCGTGGTGCGGTGTGTGTGTAGTGTTTCGGAATGTAGACAGCGTGCCTGAATCGAATAGTGAAGACGAGAGGACAAAAGCTACATGTTTGAAAAAGTTAGGCGTGTCGGCAGGGGCTAGGTAGGGGGGTGGTGGGTGCATCGTGTTCCCTTGTGTGTGCCTCGTGTTCCCGTGGGTGTCTGAGGGTCATGGTGTGTGTGTGGGGTATGTTTCGGGGGGTAGAACGAGTGCCTGGATCGAATAGTGAAGACAGGAGGACAAAAACTCAAGGTTAGAAGAAGTTGGGTGTGGTTTTGTGTGTGTAGTCACCATGACTGTGAAAGTGGTACCGACCACCAGTGACCGCTACAAGCACAAGCGCAACCAGCGTGCCCGTGACAGGCGCAAGCGAAAGAAGATAGATACAAGGGGCGCTTTGGTACCGACCGCAGCCGCCGCAGCAGAAGCAGCCGCTGGCAGCGGGAGTGAGACTCCTGCCGCGAGCGTGCCGCCTCAGCCGCAGCAGCCGCAGTTGGTTCCCGAGCCGGCCGCAGCAGCCGCCGCCGCAGCAGGAGCAGCCGCTGGCAGCGGGAGTGAGACTCCTGCCGCGAGTGTGCAGCCCCAGCCGCAGCAGCAGCAGCCGCAGCCGGAGCCCTATTATACCTATCTCAAGCTCCAAGCCGCCACAGAACAAGAGGAGCAAGGCGCTGGCTGGGACCGCAAGATCAAGGGCCAGGGCGTTTGGGTATTGTGGGACGGGACGCCCTACTGGGAGCTGAACCGTTTGGCCGACGTACTGGGATGGAAAGACGAGGACGGCCCAGCCCAGAGGAGGCGGCGTGGCGACAGACTGTGTGCACCGAGGTACTGGCCGACCCAACCAAAGAATTCGCGCCTGTGGGGGCAGTGACAGTGGTAGAGATAGGACCAGGTGCAGAGTTCACTGCTCTTGCCCAGCGGTTTAGGCACAGGCAGGGGTTCGGGTGACTGTGGTTCGCCCTGTTCAACCTGCTGGGCTCGCCTCGCAAGCAGGAGGCTAAGGCGCGCAAGCGACAGATCAAGACAGTTAACAGGTTGCGCGCGTACGTGGCTGAGCAGTGGCTGCCTGCCACGCTAGGTCCGGTCTACACCGCCACACTGGCGCAGCTATTGGCTCGCAAGGGCGGCAGAGCCCTCATTCTTCGCAAGGGGCACGCCTTTGACGTACAGTTCGGCTCGCCCAGCCACTTTTTCGACGGGGGCAGCCGCTGTGTCTCTGTCTTTTCCCGCCAGACCGCCACTGCCTACGGCTGGTCGGGCGCAGTCTTCGAGGTGGTGGACGTCAGCTAGGCCTGAGACATTTATGACATTGTTTTGGCCTGGGTGGCCGGGGGGAGGGGGGTCAGGAAAAAAGTGTGATTTTGGGAGGGGGGGGTACATCATTAAAAAAGTTATCATAAGTGTCATAAGTGTCATAAAAAAATTTAGCTAAAAATTAAAGGGAAAACCCTGACAGAAAGAGGACGGGGCCACCACCCACCCTTTTTCCCGGGTGGCAGGCGCCATGAGACATTTATGACACGATTTTGGCCTGGTAGCTGGGGGGGGGGGTCGGAAAAAAATTGATGCTTTGGGAGGGGGGGGGTCCCCTCGGTCCAAACAGTATCATAAGTGTCATAAATGTCATTAAAAAATTTTAGCAAAAAATAAGGGAAAATACGGAGAACACACACACACCAACCACCACCACCACCACCCACCCTTTTTTCCTGGTGGCCGGCAGCAAGCAATGCCCACCACTCGACCGAACTTTTTTGGCGGGGCCGGCCGGTCGCACGAGCCTCGGCGGTTTCGTCGTCGTGTCTCGGTCACAACCCTCTAGTTTCGACCGAGTGCAAGTGGGTAGCAGCCAGGGTCGAACCACTTGTCGGCCGTACCACTGGATGTGGACAAATTCCCGGAAACTTACAGCGCCGCAAACCAGGGGAAATTTTCGCGAAACTTTTTTTTGCCTGTACACACGCTCACAGCCGTATTTTTTTTATTGTCTAGGCTTATTACCGGTGAACCAGCGATGGCGTCCAAGAAAACTGACAAGACGAAGAAGAAGAAGGAGGGCGGCGAGGGGGAGGACGGCGAAGCGAAAGAAGCGCCAGTGGTCATGTCTCTACAGCAGTACGTGAACACGGAGGCGTTGGGCTACATCCGGACGCTGGAGCTAGAAGCCTCAATCATGGAAAACGTCGTGGGCATGTTGGCCGTCTGCAAGGACAGCAACACTGTCATCAACGTTCAGGGTCTCGCGCACGGCGGCCTGCTTGCTAGCGAGCTGCCGAGTCACCCGGCCCAGCTCCGTCTGCTTAGTAGCTAGTTCTTCTTTGGTCCGCGCCAACTCTTGCCGGGTGCGCCTGACGCTGTTGCTAGCGCTTTGTTCATCGGCCCGCAGCTGTTCCACGGCCTCCCGTGCGTCCACGCACAGCCGCTGCAGGGGGTTGGTAGGCTCAGAAGGTGCATCGGCTGCCTGCCGGTGCCAGGCCCGCTCGCCCTCCTGGCCTAGGTAGTCCAGCGTAGCCGCCGGCGAGTGGAGGCCCCGGCCCCGCAGGTAGTTGAGCAGGACCTCGTCTGTCTCCTGCCCCAACCCCGCCCACTTGGCGCTGGGCCGAGCTCCGTGTGCCAGGAGCACTTGTGCGAGGCAGCGCAGCAGGTGCAAGAGCTTGAGGCGGAGGCGGAAGGACGTTCCCTGGGGTTCCCAAGCCAGTACGCACACGGTGTACAGCATTTCCGCCAGGACGGGGCCCGGCTGCGGGCCGGGCGCCGAACGCAGAAAGTAGTCTAGCAAGAACGGAGACCGCACGCACAGGGCTGCGCGGACCCAGGCCGGCCCGGACGAGCCCGTGGCCTCCGGCAGGCGGAGCACCTCCCCGGCCTCTGCCAGCAGCCGCACCAGGTCCTCCTGCCCTAGCAACAGCAGCCCCGCCCACAGGAACGCCACCACGTTCCTGGTAGCCAGCAGACAAGCACCCGTGTCGGGCCGCAGCCCGAGCTCGCGCATGAGGTCACACCAGGAGCTCGGCCCCGAAGACCGTCAGCACCTTGTGCCGCTGCTCGTGGCTCAGCTCCTGCAGACGTTTCACGACCCGCCACAACGCTTCGGCCTTGGCGTACTGTGGTAGCCGGCGCAGCCGCCCCCAGATCGTAGCTAGGACTCGCAGCCACTCTAGCCACTCTTGTGCAAACGTCAGCGCGGGCATTCTTTCGGACCGATCGGGCAGACAGGCCAGCGTTAGGCGCGCAGTGATGCCGCCCAGCACGGCCGCGTCCAACGCACACGTACTCCCCAGGTCCTGCAGGGCTTGGCCGGGCAGCGGCGAGGGCCGGACGGCGCCCGCCGCGAGCCTCTCATAGCAATCCCAGATGTCCCGCAGTCCGGGCGTGGCTCTTGGCCGCAGCAGCCACTGGCCCGTCTTTCTGTGCCAGAGGCTGAAGAACCCTTCGGCTAGCGCGAACGAACCATACGGGATAGCCACGCCGGCCGCGCGTGAGCTCAGCCACTCCGCGCACTCGAGCGCCTCCTGTTCAGCGCTTTCGTAGCACTCCGCTGCCGCGGCGGGTTGGTCCTCCTCCAGGCACAGTTCGGCCAGGCGCGGCCAGGACGACAGACCGGCGCCAAACAGGCACTGGCTCTGGAACAAGTAGCGGAGGCGGTGGGCGGGGTGCGGCGCACTAGGTGGCGGAAGCTGGCTTCGAAGCCGTCGGGCCCACCCTGAGCAGGAGCAGTAGTTCTACGGGGTCGCCCGGCTCGGCGGCGGTGGGGCAAGACGCAGGGACCGCTTGGCTCATCTGGCTAGCCAGTTGGTTGGTTTTTTGAGCGAGGACGGGACCGTGGGGAGGGCCGGCGCGCGCGGCTGGGGGGGGGGGGGGGGGGGGAGAGCCCCGCGCGCACACAGGCCCGCGCCCGGGCCCGCGCCCCCGGCCCGGCGCCTACCTGGGCCCCACCAGCGCACGTCTGGCGTGGCCCGCGCCACCCCGGCCCCCTGCCGGCGCAGGCAACGACCCGCGGCGGGGGAGGGGGGGGGGGGGGGGGGACGACGCGCGCCGACTCGCACGCCACGGGGCGCCCCCCTGCTCCTCCGGCCGGGGGCGTGCCCCCCCCCCCCTTTGGCACGCGGTCGCGTCCACCGCCGGTGTGGGCTGCCGGTGGGGCCGTGCCGGCGCGGGCCGGGCGCTCTGGCACGGAGAGTGGCGGAGACCCCTCGTCGCGCCCCCCCTCCGCACCGGGCCGGCAACGCGCGGGGGCGTGAAAACTTCCCCTCTCGAGAGTGGAAAGGGACCCCCCCCCTCTCGAGAATGAAGACGACCCCCACCCCCCTGCCCCAGCCTGCGACTGAAGACGAGCTCCCCCCCCTCGAGAGTGAAGAACGAGCCCCCTGCCCCAGCCCGCGAGTGAAGACGAGCCTCCCCCCCCTCTCCCTGGAGGTGCAGCTGCTGCCCCACCCTTTTTTTCCTCTGGTCCACCGCGACCTCTCCACCCTAGTAAGATTACCACACGACTAACACACGATCGCTTGGGACCTAGCCCCGGACGCAGACTGTGGTGCACGGGCGTGCAGCTAGCTGTTCCAGCCAGCCAGCTGGCGCGTAGAGAGTCACACGTGCCGCAAATTATCCACGAGGGTTGGTCCCCTCTCCCCCCACGTGAGAGCTACCGGCGCGGCTGGCGGCAAGGCTAGTTAAAATAGCTAACACACTAGCGGCTGCCCGGCGGAAGCCCGCCCCTCGGAACATACCGCCCCCGGCCCCCCCCCCCCCCCCCCTTTCGTACTTGCCTAGCACGCGCCGGGCGCGCGCCCGGTCGGCACGCAGAGAGGAAAGGGGACTTAGCCTCTCTCACTCCCTACCTCACCCACATCAGCAGCAACACGCACACGAGGGCTTTTTTAATACGACGTGTTCCTCTTTTGGGAAAGATCACCCTCTCCTCGCTCTTCCCCCCTGTCCCTGCGGCAGCGAAACCCCAAGAGAACAGCGTTGTTCCTGCAGGTACCTACGAAGAAAATTACCATAGGTGGATTACTTCATAAGACGGAGGCACGTTGTTTAGTTGGAGATGAGGGCAATCCCGATAATAGAGACGAGCGTCCCCCTGCTTTTCTGTGTTGGTAGGAAAGCGGACGGTCAGGGGCGCGGTACATTGTCGGAAGTTGAGCCTCAGCTCCTTGCATTCCAGGCTCGGTGACAGCGTCAGTGTCTCTAGTCCGGTACAGTCATCGAAGTCGAGCTTAAGCGTCTCGCATGCCAGGCTCGGTGGCAGCGTTAGTGCCTTTAGTTTGGCACATCGTGTGAACCTGAGCTACAGCCCCTTCTCGCATGCCAGGCTCGGTGGCAGCGTCAGTGTCTCTAGTCCAGCACAGTAGCTGAAGTCGAGCTCCAGCTTCTCGCATGCCAGGCTCCGCGGCAGCGTCAGTGCCTCTAGTCTGGCACATTGTTCGAACGTGAGCTCCAGCTTCTTGCATGCCAGGCTCGGTGACAGCGTCAGTGTCTCTAGTCTGGCACAACGTTTGAACGTGAGTTTCACGACAGGCGACCCACACGTGGTCAGGCTAGGCAGCTGGCAGAGTTCCAGGCTGTTACAATTCCTGGCTCTTATGTACAGTCCTCGCTCCAGTTGGCGTAGCTTAGGCAGGCTGACAGTTTGCAGCGATGGGGCATTCAGATCCAAGGAACCAGACCTGCAGGTGTGCAGCTCCGGCAGCACTAACTCGGGCAGTGGAGCGTAGAATGAACTAAAACCTGCGGCGCAAGCATGTAGTTCCAGGCATAGGTCGCCGCCGACAGAGACAAGCTGGGGCAGCTGGCAGGACTCCAGTTGAAAACAGTAGTCCAGGCTCAGTTTCAGGTTCTTGCCCACAGTTTCTAGCAGCGGTAGCTCAAATAGCCGCAGGTACTGGCACCCCTGGAGTTCGCAGGTCAGGTCCCCCTGGCATGCCTGCAGTTTTGGTAGCCCGATGGTGTATTCTTGACGGCGGTAGCAATCGCTAGGATCGTTATCCGTCTGCCTGCCGGCTAAGGTCGCTATGAGGCTGAAAGACCCTTGCGCTAGGCGCAGGTCGGGCCATGCCACTTCCTTCAATAGGTTGACTTTGCCGAACTTGGCAGTAACGTTGCTAGTAGCCACTTGCAGCCCGTACCAGACTACGTGCTCCAGCAGGGAACAGTCCGAGAAATCCAGCTTCACTTGGCCAGCCGTATCGGGCTCTGGGCTCTGCATGCGTACGACACTCACATTGCTGGATTTTACCGTCAGCGCAAAGTCTCCAGCGCCGGGCTTGAGCACCACTGCGTTTCTCACGCCGCTCAGCGTAATCGCGACGGGCTGCGGGCCGCTGCCGCCCGTAGAGGTGTCGACCAGGCGGAGAGCCGGACAGTTCGTGAAGTACAGCGGTAGCTGGACCAGGTCGCCTTCCGTGGCCGATGGACGACGCCGCGTCGTGGCCGATGGACGACGCCGCGTCAACGCAAATTCCTCGAGCACGCTACACCCTGTCAACTTCACCTTGGCCTTGTGCACGACTCTGGAGCAGTCGAGCTCCGAGAACTTCAGCTGGCGTAGAGTGGTCTGCCGCGCAAGCTCGAACTCGTCCTCAGAGCCTGGCAAGACCAAAGCAAAGCCCCGCAAGTGTAGACGAGTAACCCCCCGAGATCCTTGACTCCTCTGCGACTGCACAAAGGGGAAGCACCTCGTGCTGCCTGGCGTCAGCGCTTCTTCGCCGCCGTGCTCTGGCCGTTCAACGATCACGGTGAGGTCTAGGGACCCTGGCGGCGGGGGTGGGGCGTCCCCCGGAAACCAGAGGTCCTCGTCCTCCTCTGGCTCCTCCTCGTGCTTCTGGGACGTCGTGGACGCCTGGGGCGAGAACAGGGCGACGACGTCCTCCAGGGCCCGCCAAGCTAAGGTCTCGCGGAGGGCCCCCCGACGTTGGTCGGTAGTGACCAAGGGCAGACGAAGCTGCGCTGCTTGTTCAGCTCCTTCACGGCCAACTGCCACACCCGCGGGTTGTTGGTCTCCGGGCCCGGGAGTTGTAGAGTATGGCTGACCTCGGGGATGCCTGCGTTTAAAGCGTCGAGAACAGACTGCAGGTATTGCAGGCCGGAGCCTGCCTCTCTCTGGAGAGTACAGGCGTAGCGATGCAAACACCGCAGGAGCACACTTGCGCTGTAGGTACTCTCGCTCTGGAGTGCCCCAGTACGGATCGAGACACGAGGACGCAAAACGGTCGATTCCGCGGAGATAAGGTAGTATGGCGGACAAGCGCGGCAGGTCGGGCTGTGGGCTAGCCATGCTTGGCTCTGTGCGCCCGCTCGCCAAGCCCTGGGTACTTTTTACCTAGGGTGCACGACGAAGGCCAGAAAAAGGACAGACCTCCCTCTCCTCGCACGCCCCCTCCCTCTCCTCGCACGCCCCCTCCCTCTCCCTCTCCACCCTCTCTCTCTCTCTTTCTCAATTGCTGTGAACTCTCTGCTAGCACCCGGCGGGCTCTCCCCCGCCGGCCACCCTGGGCGCGCTTTTCTTTGGGGCTCCCCCGGTCCGCGCGGCTACTAGGGGTGGCCCGGACCGCTCGGCCGAGGCCTGCCCCCCACCGGGGGGGTAGTCCCCCGGCGCTCCTCCCCACCAAAATCTCGGCTTTTTACTGAGCAAGCTCCTCCACGCCCAGGCCGAGCGCCAGCCAAGGACGCTGGTCGAGGTCTTGAGGGCAGAAGGCCTGGCACTGTACGCGCGGGGGTCCGTACCTGTACCTGCAAGCGGCCGCAGGGTTGCGTGTGTGTGCTGACGATAGCTGGCCCGGCCTGGGGGCTGGACCCCCGCGCGTAGCGCTTTTTGGTGCCAAGAGCCACCACGTGGTGAATAAAGACCTGGGGCTACTGTGTTCTCGAGTTGGTTAGAGTGTTCTGTCCGGCCGGCACCAGGCCCGGGAAAGGGGGGGGGCGCCAAAACGTCCGGCCGCGCACAGGCTGCCTTCCGAAACGTGCTGTTTTACTTACGTGCTGTTTTACTGGGTTTTTACAGTGACTGGCTACACAGCCGCGAAAGGGGTGAACGGAAATAAGTGGCCCCTAGCCAAGGGGCACGAAACCACCGCCCGCGGGGAGGGCGGGGGGGGGGGGGGGTGCGCGTGCCCTTGGCCGGGGCCGGCCGACACACACCAGGGCGTGCCGCACGAGGAGAGGAGAGCGCCCCCCCCCCCTGCGCGGCGACGGCACGCACGCGCCCCGGGCGGACAGTGCCTGGGTAGGGCGCTCGGCCCGCGCCCGTCCCCGGCCAGCGCCGCCTGGCTAGGGCGCGCGCCACCGGGCGCGGCGGGCTGTTGGCACGCGGCGCGCGCCCGGGAGACGGGGGGGGTGCGTGCGCGCCCACCGGGCGCAGTGGACAGTCGGCACGCGGCGCGTGCCCGGGAGACGGGGGGGGCGCGCGCCCACCAGGCGCGTGTCCGGAAGATGGGGGCGCGCGCCAGGGACGCCGCTCGCTCGGGCCTGCGTCCACCAGGCCATTATTCGCTTCGGTCGGAATGCCCCAGCTGAAGGCTGCCTCTCCCACAGCGCTTCCTGCCGCTCTTACCGTGACTGCTCACCCCTTGGTCACTCACTCTGACCGTGACTACTCACCGCTTCGTCACTCACTCTGACCGTGACTACTCACCCCTTGGTCACTCACTCTGAGCGTGGCTACCCACCGCTTCGTCACTCACTCTGAGCGTGGCTACCCACCCCTTCGTCACTCACTCTGACCGTGACTACTCACCTCTTGGTCACTCACTCTCACCGTAACTACTCACCCCTTGGTCACTCACTCTCACCGTGGCTACCCACCCCTTCGTCACTCTGACCGTGGCTACCCACCCCTTCACGTCACCCTTGCCTGGGCTACTCACCGCTCACGCCACTCCCACCGTGGCGGCGGCTCACTCACCGCAGCCTGTCACTGCCGGCTCCCACGCTGGCTAGGGGCGTGCCCGCCCCCCGCGCTCCCGCACTCGCGCTCCAGTCAGAGGGGAAGCAAAGCGCGGTGTCGGCGGCCAGTGGCCCGGGGCCACCCGTGAGGACGGCGTGAGCACCCGGGCAGGGGGCCGGCTGCCGGGCGGCGGGGCCGCCCCCCCCCCCCCCCCCGGCTGGGGGCTCTCACGGGGGCGCAGTGTCCCCGGCCGCGCGGGCCGGCGCCGCGGCTTCTTCGGGCCCGGCCGCGCTGCCCCCGCCGGTGGTGAGGAAGGCCCGGCACTCCTGTAGCAGTTCCCACGGGGTCTGTGCGGTGTAGGAAGTGACGACCACGAGCCAGCGGTCGCACGCGGCGGCCGCGGGCGTCTCGACAGCCACGGGGCTAGCTTCCTCGCCCGGTGGGTTCAGCAGGCACTGCCGGCAGGCCAGACACTCGAGCGGCCTAGCCGTCACGAGGCGGGCGGCCCCACCCCCCAGGTCCTCGAGGTCGAAGACGTTGGTAGGGCACACGGACCACAGCTCCAGCGCGCGTGGTGCCGGGAGCGGGCGTGGCTGGACCTGGACGCTCGACACCTTGCGGGGGTTGAGGAGCCCCTTCTGCCAGCGAGAGTCCCGGGAGGCATAGCCCTTGGTGACCCACAGCCGGACCCAGACCTCCTCGCCCGGCAGGAGACGGCAGAGCACCTGCCGTTCGCCGCCTGCGGCCACCCGCGCTGCCGGGTAGCCGGGCACGGGGCGTAAGTGGGCGAGGGACACCTCAGTGGGCACGTCGACAGACGGCACTACCTGGACGCTCTGGCACACTGGCTCGTACACCTTTGTTGACGGAAGTTCCATCACTTTTACGCCGGCCGACACTGCCAGGGTCGCCCGGTATGTGGCCATCGTGGTTGCTTCCATAAAGGGGGGTGGAGGAACATCCCGCTATTGTGCAATCGTACACTTTGGTTTCGACTACACTGTGTATCCCGCGATCAAGAACATAGCGGTGCCGCTCGTCAGCACGGACGCCACCAACAAGACCTACGTAGACGGGCACACACACACGTCGCCACTGACGATTGGTACCAGCACGATCGCGAGCACGGGGACGGTTGCGCTGAGCTTGCCCAGTGCGCTGCCCGCCAGCACTTCGCTGACGTCGCTGACCTCTGCGGGGCAGCTGAGTGCATCTGCGCTCAAGGTGCCCGTGTCCTTGCCTGGCAGCACTTTGCTAGTGACACTCGACTCTGGTGGCCAGCTCGCGACAGGGGCTGCTAGCTCACTGTCACTCAGCGGGGCGGGCGGCACCAGCAGCCTTTCCGCTCCGGCCTCTGGCTCCTCTGCACTCAAGCTGCCGACAGCCCTGCCTGGCAGCACTTTGCTAGTGGCACTCGACTCCGGTGGCCAGCTCGCGACAGGGGCTGCCAGCTCGCTATCGCTCAGCGGGGCGGGAGGCACTAGCACCCTTTCCGCTCCGGCGTCCGGCACCTCTGCGCTCAAGCTGCCGACCGCACTACCAAGCAGTACTAGCTTGGTGTCGCTGGGCTCCGACGGCGCGCTGTTGTACGGGGACCAGGCCATCTCTCATGGTCTGAGCCTTGTAGCCACTTCGTACGTGAAGAAGCCCGACAGCATGGCGAGTAACAGCTGGAACGGCCTGGTCGCGAGTGCGTCCACTTCCGGGAACGGCAACGCGTACGACGGCTTCAACACGGGCTCAAACTTTTCCTGGCAGAGCAACACTAGTACCTACAATGCCACGAGCGGCGCCTACACTTCCAGTTCCAGCAAAACGTTTTCGGGTGTAGTGTACCCCGGAGAGTGGCTCCAGCTAGATTTTGGCACCGGTGTCGTCCTGCAACAGTACTACCTGCAAGCCCAGTCCAGCGGTCTGGATAAATCGCCAAAGACTTGGCAGGTGGGCACGTCGTTAGACGGCACTACCTGGACGCTGTGGCACACTAGCTCGTACACCTTTGTCGACGGCAATGCCATCACTCTCGCGCCGACCGACAACGCTAGGGCCGCCCGGTACGTGGCCATCGTGGTTGCTACTATCAAGGCAGGAGGGAGTTCTAGCTGGTGCGGAATCAACCACTTTGGCTTTGACTCCACGTCGTGCCCCGCGATCAAGAACATAGCGGCGCCGCTCACCACCACCGTAGACGGGCACGCGCATACGTCGCCAATGACGATCGGCACCTCTACGATTGCGAGCACGGGGACGGTCGCGCTGAGTCTACCTAGCGCGCTGCCTGCCAGCACTTCTCTGACGTCGCTGACCTCTGCAGGACAGCTAAGCGCCTCTGCGCTCAAGGTGCCTGCTGCGCTGCCCGGTAGCACGTCGCTAGTGACACTTGATTCTAGCGGCCAGCTAGCGACAGGGGCTGCTAGCTTGCTGTCACTTAGCGGGGCGGGCGGCACCAGCACCCTTTCCGCTCCGGCTTCTGGTTCTTCTGCACTCCTGCTGCCGACCGCGTTGCCGTCCAATACGTCCTTCGTTTCCTTGTCTAGCGGGGGGCAGCTAGCCGCCTCGTCTGTCAGAGTGCCTGCTAGCCTGCCCGGCTCGACGTCTTTGGTCACGCTGGACTCGGCGGGCCAGCTTGCGGCCAGCTCGTTGTTGCCAGCCTCCACGCCGGCCCAGACCGCCGTTCTGAGCCTGACTTCTGCGGGACAGATGGTGACCCAGAGTACTTCGACCACGGTCGTGACTTCTGGCTCCGTGGCGCTGCCGACCTGGACTTCCATGTCGGCCTATACGCCTACCACGGACCCTAACTGGGTGCTCAGCCACTCTTCCGCGGTTGTAGGCCAGGAGAGCTATAGAGTTTTCGATGGCGTCGCTGCCAATGGCTGGACTAGCCTCGGCAACTACAACTCGGACGGGAGTATCAACACGACCAACAACGCCGTTACCAACGTGGGCGGCAGCAACGTGTACGGCGAACACTTTACGCTCCAGCACCAGCGGCGCCGTTACAGAATCACGAGCATCGCGTTGACTAATACCTCTTCTCTCGGTAGCTCCACCAAAAGCTTCACGTTGGCGGGGTCGGACAATGGCAGTACCTGGACACTGGTCTGGTCCGGTAACTTCTCTTTTACCACGACGTTACAGACCCTGAACTCGAGCGCGCCCGCTTCGACCGCGTTCTATTACTACCACCGGTTTATTGTCACTTCGACAAATTCGAGTACCCAGGCCGCCGTGGGGACCTTTGCGCCCGTCGTTGAGTCCGAGGGCGTGTCGGCCACTGCCACGGGCCTCACGGGCGTACGATCACGAGCGGCAAAATCACCACGACGTTGCTGACCGCGCTGCCCTCCGCCGGCACGGACCGCGTGGTACAGATCAACGACCTCGGACAGTTCGAGCTGGGCACCTGGGACCGTGGCCACTGGCTGACGAGCGACATGGCCGTCACTGTTAATAGTGGAACTGCCAGGAAGATCCCGGTCGATGGCGTAGTGAGGCTGGCGCCCGTGTACGGCAACATCACTGTAAGCAATGCCAACGGCTTCACGACCTAGCAGAACACGTCCGGTATGCCCAGGAAATGGCTGATCACTGCCTCGTTCAAGTTTATTACTTCGGCAGCGGCTACCAACAACCCGCCGACCAGTGGCGCCTATTACGATGTCTGGGTCGAAAGGAATTCAGTGAGACCTGCGTCAAGCACCGGCGTACAGCAGACAGAATGCAATTTCGAGGTAACAGGGGGAGCCCATGGGCTTTATGCCAACGGGCGGTACACTTCGCTAAGCCTGTCGGGTATCATGGAAGTGGCAGCGAACGAGTATATCTGGCTCGAAGCTTACGGCGACACACAGGGCGGTGTCACGTGGAGCCTTGTTATCGGCGGTTCAGCCGTGTATTCAAGGGGCAGAGTGACCATTACCGAGATCCCGGGCTGATTTTTTTTTCTTTCGAGTCTGTATTTTTTAATTAAAAATGGACGCGTTGAGACAAGCACTAGCTGAGAACGAGAACGAGCTGGCCACGTGCCTGGCCCGCCGCCGGATACTGGCCGTAGAACGAGAGAAGTTACAGCTGCAGATCGCGCTGTGTGAAAAGGTCTGCTGTGACAAGGACATGCGCGAGCAAGTCAAGACGCTTATCCAAGAGCAAGAAGAGGCCGAGGCGGCAGCAGCCGAGGCAGCCGCCCACGCGGCAGCAGCCGAGACCGAAATGGCACTAGAAGAGACGGTCGTAGAGATGCCAGACACCATCAATGGCTAGAAGTCCTGGTCTAGGCCCCATTCGGGCTCCTTGGCCGGCGCCCGTGCGTACTCGCTCACTCTTTTCTCGAAAAAGTTCGTTTTGCCTACCACGCCTAGCTGCTCCATGAAGGGCAGAGGGCACTTGGCCACCCCATACAGCTTTTCGCTCAGGCCCAAGTTCTGCAACAGGCCGTCCGCCACAAACTCGACGTACCGCTCCATCAGCGTCGCGTTCAGGCCCAGCAAGGCCACCGGCAGCGACTCGCTGATGAACCTCCGCTCGACCTCGACACAACCCGCCACGATCTGGAAAATGCGCGACATCTGCAGCTTGTTCGACACGTGGTGCTTGTACAAGTGGCACGCGAACAGGCCGTGCTGCGTCTCGTCCCGCGCAATAAACTCGTTGCTGGTGCACAGGCCCTGCAGCAGGCCCGGGTGCTTTTGTTTCGGCCAAAAGATGGGGGCGAAAGAAGAGGCGAACTGGACAAGTTCCACACAAGCGAACGCCAACAGGCGCTCGGCAAACGAAGACCGGGCCGGGCTGAGCCACTGCAGCGCCCATTTGGCTTTTTGTGCCACGGTCGGGACCTGTGTGATCGCATTGAACAGCTTGTCCTTCTCTTGCTGGTCGCTGATGATCGTGTCGATCAACAGGCTGTAGGTCCGCGAGTGTTCGGCCTCATTAAAGATCTGGTAAGAATAAAAAAGTCTCGCTTCGGATACTGCACTTCGGCCAAAAAATTAGCGGCCAGGTTCTCTTGGATGATGCCGTCCGAGCTAGCAAAGAAGCCCAGCACCATCTTAATAAAATGCTGCTCGTCCGCACTCAGTGTCTTGAAATCGGCCTGTTCCCGGCTCAGGTCTAGCTCATCTGCCGTCCAGAACGACCGCAGGGAAGCTTCATAGAATGAATACAGGTCCGGACGCCGTATCGGGAAGAGACAAAATCGTGATGCTTCCGGCACGAGCAGTTTTTCTTCAGTGTCCGTAATTCGTTCAGCTCCCTGTTGTCCAGTTTCAGCAAGGCCATCTCTTTTAATACTAAAGGAAAGAGGATATATTTTTTTCTTATGGCACAAAACAGAAACAAAGACTAACTATGTTGCAAAGACGTAAGACCGAACAGCGGCTGATGCCCTCGTCGCAAGAGTCCATCACCGTAACCTCGCACGAGCTCGCACTCGAGCTCAAGCGCAGCTACAGCGATTTCTCTTGGCAGAGCGTGCCGCAGCTCATTGTTCACGGGGTCAAGTACCTCGCTCTCTATACTAACCACACGGGCGAGGAGAAGAAGCAGATCCTCATTTCGGTCCTCGTGGACTTGTGTCCCGACGACAACGTGGACAAGCTCATCCCGCCCGTGGTCGATGTCATCTGGGAGCTAGTGAAGGCCGCCCTCGCTACCAACTGCTGCGAGCTGTGTCCCAAGGTCTGCACTATCAGCTAAGTAGGCATCGGGATCAAGTGCCTGCCCAGTGTCACTGGCGTGCCGTGGTGGATCCTGACCGGTTCGCCGCTCGTCACCATCTGTGCGCGCGCTTTGGCCAGCTTCTCGCGGTCCAGGCGGTGCGCCCACAGCACCACGCCCGGTATAACTTGCTCGTTCGAACGCACTTTCTCCAGGGCCATGGTGATCTTGACCAACAGCACGTCCGCCGCTAATCTAAAGCGCCTCTTCTTGGCCATCTCGACCGACAACTCGTTCTTAACCATCTCGAAAAGTATCTCGCAGGAGAAGTGGCGCTCTGCTTTCTGGCCAAAGTTGAAAAAGCTGTTGGTGCCGGAGACGATGGCTACTACGATCAGGCAGGTCACGCTGACCCAGTCGTAGCCCGCCCGGCCCGCTCCACACGCCTTGAAGCCGAAATTTCCCACGATAACGGAACAGATCGCCGGCACGATCGTAGACAGCAAGCCAAACAACAAAAAACGGTTGTAGTAGTAGTAGCCGGCCGAGTTGTTGAGGCGCGCGTGCAGGGCACACTCGTCCACCACGCTGGCAAAATATTGCTCGTGCCTCGAAGACCACTTCTCTTCCTCTCGCTTGACGTCGCTGTCGTCCGAGTCATGGTTGTCGCTCGACTGCGACCGCATCGCCAGGATTTTATCCTCGTCCATCTTTACTTTTGGTGGTGGGAAACTGCAAGATTTAAAAAAAAAGATGTGCGATTGCTGGGCCGGCGGCCACTCTATCAGCAACCGGCTTTCGACAGCAGCATCTCCCAGTCCGCCCCATTCAAGTCCACCTTGTCCCTGGTGTCAGGATTGCACACCTGCAGATGCAAGTACTTCGTCAGCGTCGAAAACACCACGTACTGGTCGTGCCGGTCCTGCGCCGACGACTGGTAACCTCCCGACGAGGCCGGGAAAGGAATGATCAGGCTGCCCGATTGCACTTTCGTGCCGCGCGAGACCGCGCCCGCCAGCGACACTTCCTCGTAGTTGCCGCCCGTCGAGTAGGCCAGACTTGAGCATTCCTTGATCTTGATGCCTAGCGAAGTCGGCAGGCCCAGCGCCACGACTTGCGGCAAGACGGTGGCCTGGCCCGACGTTAGTGCAAAGAGCTCATTCTGGGCCGAAGTCGGGAAGCCTAGCACTGCGTGCGCGCTGTCGTCGCCGCTCTTGCTGTAGATTTTGAACTCTGCCGCCGCGGACAGCGTGAACTGCAGCTTGAGCTTGGTGTCGAGATAAACCACTCCGATCGACTGTCCTACCTGTACAAAGCCCTCGTTGATTAAAAGCGATTGCAGCGCGTCGGCCAAAGTCTCCCCTGTATAATTTTGCGACGGGATCGTGATCGTCACGTCGCCCGTGGCCGTCGAGTTCAAGTAGAGCTTGTTGTTCTCGGAATTGATGTTGTACGTCGCGTTCGGGATCGTGGCCCAAATTAACTTGTATCTGCCTTGGATCGCTTCCGACAGCGAAAGCCTGAACTCGGCCGAATCGCCCGCCCCTTGTATCCGGTCGCGGTCCTTGCTGCGGGCCAGGATGTTCATCTCTGAAATGTTGCGCAGGCCGCTCATTTCTGAAAAAAAATTAAATGTTGTCACTAGTCTAGTACAAGAGGAAAAAAAATATGCTGACACTCAGCGGCAACAAGCGCCTGCGCCTGGAGGATGTGGTCGAGACCAAACCGCTTCCTAGCATGGTCACGGCCTTTGGCGAACACAAGGTCGCGGAGTCTACCCCGCTAGTGCAGGAGACGTTCCCTTACACCGGCACCCTGAACTCGCGCAAGTTCGCGACCTCTGGCTCCGTGACCACCGCCGCCGGCCTGTTGTCGCTCAGCGGCGCCGCGCAGGCCGAGACGCTCCGTCGCTGCAAGTACCGCGCGGGACAAGGGCTCGTCTGCCGCTTCACGGCGCTGTTCCCCGCCACGGCCAACGTGGCTAATTCGGCCATGGCCTGCCTAGGCGACGACAACAACGGCTTCTTCTTTGTGCAGGACCAGACACGAACCAACAGGCTGCGGATCTTGGACCGCAATGCGAGTGTCGACACTTACGTCGACCAGAAAGACTGGAACCTGAACAACTGCCTGGGCGGCGACGACGTCATGGACCGCAAGGACTGGGCCAAGGGCAACATTTTTCAGATCCAGATGCAGTACCTAGGGTTTGGGGCCGTCACGTTCTCGGTCGAGAGGCAGTCGGACGGGGTGCTTGTCCCAGTGCACCGGATCCAGTACGCGGGCGCCAACACGACGCCTTCGCTCTCCAACGCCAGCTTGCCGTTCAGGCTCAAGACGACTGGCGCGGGGGGCCTGGTGCGCACTGCCAGTGTCGGCGTCCTGGTCGAAGGCCCCGTGAGACAGCTGGGCATTAATTTTGCGCGCACCAACGTGCAGACGATTGGCACGACCGAACAGAACGTGCTGGTGATCCGCAACAAGAGCTTGATCGGTGCGCTCCCTAACAACGACCTGCTGTTCCCGATCCTGCTGACTGCTACGGCCGTCTCTGGCACCAAGCCCGTGATCATCCGAGTGCTCACGCAAGCCACGTTCGGCAGCGCGCCGACCTACGCGAACCACGACACGGCCTCGAATACAGAGTACTCCGCTTCGCTGGTCACGGTGTCTACTGGCAATGCGGCGGCCGCGTGCGTCGTGTCGGCCAGTGGCTCGGCGTCTGCCTCGCTGGACCTAAGTCGGCTCAATATCGCTATCGGGCCAGGAGAAGTGCTCTGCATTGCGGCTAGCACTACTTCCGGGTCGGCGGACGTGCATATGAGCTTGTCTTGGTACGAAGATGTGTGAAAAAAAAAGAAAGTTCGTATCGTAATTAAAAACAAAAGAGAAGGAGAAAAGAATGAAGATCGTGTCAATTGACCCTGGATTGAGAAACTTAGGTGTCGTGGTGCTCGAAAAGGACAACCGCACCAACGCCATCTCAGTCACGTATGCCAACGTTCTGGACATAGCCAGACAGACGGACACTGACTCCTTCAAGACCAAGTCCCTGTTCGCGTGCCTTAGCGCGATTGAGGAACTGTATAACGCCGATCTCTGTGTCGTGGAAGATCAAAACTTTGGGAGAGCAAATACCAATCCGGACAATCTGCTCATTCAAGCGGCGGCCGGCGCAACTATGCTCAGTCTCGGTGCCAAAGAGCTACTTTACTATCAGTCCAGTTTTAAGTTCAGCTGCTTTTTCTCGCTGACTCCAGTCATGTCCGGACGAGTTAAAGGGAAGTACAAGGTACAGTCAAGGGTTCTAGCACAGAATTTAATAGAATCGTTCAATGTTACCGGTGAGACGAGATGTCTCACAGAGTCGGAGCATCTGAGCGACGCCTTTGGTCTTGCATTCTGTGCGCTGGTCAGAGGGACCGCACGAGGGCAGGGCGGCCAGCTTGCAGTGCGTCGCTCTGAGCCTGTACCGATCCCTGTTGGGGTGCAGACGCGGAAGAAGCAGGAGCAGGAGCAGCCGCCTTGTGTTGGTTCCATTTCGAGCTGATGTACGCCATGCGTTCTCGATGTTGCATCGCCTTAACCTCGGGCGTGGCCATCTGTTCCTGGAAAAACTACAAACAGCGAAAGGAGCGATTTCTAGCAAAAATAACGTTTCGTGACTATGTTACCTGGATATACGCGGTGGCGCCCTGGCCTTTTTTTCCTTGGCAGGGGCGGCAGCAGCGGTGGCTTGTCCACAAGTTTGACAAGAAGACATCTCTGGTTTTGCCTTTGTCCTTTGGTTAGATGAATAGAGCAGAAGAAAAAATTTTATTGATTAAAACAAATTTTAACGCTTGTTGAATCGAAACAGGGGAGAAGTTCTCGTTCTGAGTGCTTCCCTGCACGCCGCTTCCAAAATGTCCCGGTCTTCGTCAAAGTAGACGTTGACCTTGCGCATAGCTCCTCCCACCAGCCTCTCTGCCTTGGGAGGCTCTTGTCCCTGATGCATCGCGCGGTACCTGGCAGCCGCTAGCTTGCCCGCCTTGATCAGCAGCGCCGTCCTTTCGGCACCAGTTGGCTTGGGAGAAGAAGCCAGCTGCAGAAAGACGTCAGTCATAGCCAACTCCTTCCTTGCTACTACTGGCTTTGGTACCGTGGCGGAAGCCGTAGCGGTAATCATAGGCAGGGAGGTCAGTTCCTTGAGTGTTCCCATGGCCTGACGCGCGCTGTTGCGAGTCTCGTCCGCGACAAACAGCTTGTCTCTGTCGTCCAACTTCAGGCCCTGTGCTTCTAGCATGATCTTGTACAGGTTCACTGGCGCTAGAGACATTTCTGCCAGAGCGCCGCTTGCTTCTTGGCACAATCTCCTTCGTGCATCCAGCACCGCGATCTTCTGCTCGATGAGCTCGAGCTCTGAACTTGGTTCGACGCGGCGCTTCTTGTTGGCAGGCTGTTCAATCGAGCCCAGCACATCGCATCTCGTCTTCTCCGACAACTGCTCGCGCCTCAGGGGCATGGCCGCCTCGAGTTCCTCGTCCCCCACCACCGCCCGTGCCGCGATGTTGGCCTGTTCCGACCGCAGCTGTTTTGCCCTTTCTCCTGGTACAAGGGCCAGCACCTGGATCAGCTTGTCGAATGGCAGGCAGTCGATCGCTCTGCCTCGCTGGCCATCGGCTCTCACGAACGCAATCTTCTTGAATGAATGATTGATGCCGAGCCTTTCGATATCTAGGCGGTGCCTGTCGAGGATCTTCCTCGCTTCCTTGATAGAACAATCCTTGAAGGCAGCAACGGAGTCATGGAGAGAGAAAAATCCGTCCTGTTGACGTGTCACTAACCGCCGCAGGTCAGCCTCTTGTAGCCCCATGAGCATCGGGTTTGCCTCGATAGCCTCGTTGGTGGTGGCACCGGTGGCATGGGCAGACAGTTCCTTCTGGCAGTTACTTTCAGACACTTCCATCATCCTTGCTTGGTCGATTTGTGATGCAAACAACGATGACGAAAACTGGCAGTAGTATGAGTGGCTCAGCACGTTTTGCCTTTTTCTTAAATCTCGAGATTCAAAAGAACTCAGCCGGGCCAGGTCCGTTTTAGACCATCCATTTCATTAGCAGGCTTTTGCGTGAAATTTGGCGAATCTTTTTTTCCACCAAATTTCACTGGTCCACAAAAAATTAAGGCAGAAAAAAAACGTGTGGCGTAAAAGCTGAGTACCCCATCCTTGGGGTACTCAGCCTTTTGCCGTGTCCGGTGGCAGAGGTGGACCGTCCGAGAAAATTCCCGGGAAAATCACAAAACGTCAAAAGTGGGGTTTCACGGAAATTTCCTTTTTCTCACACGTCCGGGCCGGCCGGTGCCGCCGCTCTCTCGTCCGGGCACCTCACTGGGAAGTACAGGATACACGCGCACCCAATCACCCCGACCACTAAGACGGCGATGATTGCTACCACGAGCGGTTCCATTTTTTTGACTTTGCTCGCTTTAATAATTAAAATACATAATCTAGAATTTTTAAACCGAGGCCACCTCCAGGCTTCCTCCTGCCTCGTGCAAGTACTTGAAATAAGCGCTGTAAATCGTAACATCATACAGGCCCTCAATTACTCCGCGTCTGCCCGACACGGTGGCGGTGCAATGGTACTGCTCGCTGACTTTCTCGGTCGCGGTCATGTCTACCACTTCGCGCGTGAGATCTTCCGGGTCGCAGATCAGCGGCTGGTCGTTGAGATCCGTGTACGTGACCACGACGTTTTGATCGTTAACGAAGTTCAGTTTGCTGTCGGCGGTCTTTAACGAGAGCTTGACACCCTTCTTGCGCAAGAATGAGCTGGTAGTTAGTGTCTTGTTGATGTTGGTCCACGCGGCTGTGCATTTGCCCGCGTAGCTGTTGGCACCGGTTCTCGTCCAGGCAGCTGTGTCTTCGTCAAGGACCGCGGTAATCACAACTGCGCCGTCGTACTTGATGTACAGCCTGGTGGTGTTTGTGTTAGCCCATGAGCCCAGCGTGGGCACTGTGAACGTGGCGGTCGTCGCTACCGGCACGAGGCCGGTGTTGATCACCAGGCGCTCGCGGTTGCCGACAAAGGTCTTGTAGCCGTCCATCACACCGTCTAACATGCCCTTGGGGTCGTTGGTAAACGGGATCATGTACACGCTGTTGGACTTCAGGTAGGAGCTGCGCATCAGCTGTCCCATCGTCTCCTCGCGGAAAAAGCGCTCGTCGATCGGGGTGCCTTCGCCCATCTGCGATCTGCCGTGGACGTCTTCTAGGTCAATTGTCGTCGCGTCGCCCAGTGCATCGTAGGTCATCAGGCGTCCAGTGTTGTCGTACGTGTACTGCGGGTAGTAGGTCGTGGCGTCTCCGTATGCGGTCTGGTCGCCTGATCTGCGGATGAAGACAAATAATGCGCCGGAGTGGTGTGCAAACTGATCCAGGTCGATCGCCAAGCGGCCGGATGCCTTGATTTGCTGGGCGTAGGCCGTGTACTGCACAAAGTCGATGTACTTCTGCTCGGCGACCTTGCCCATCTTCTGTGGGTTCCTGCCCAGGCGCATGCCGTTCGGCAGCTGCGTGCAGCCCGTGATGAAGCGGATCTCGTTCAAGCTGGCAGTACAAGGCACGGCGGGCGCCACAAAGATCGAGCCTCTGGGGTAAAATCGGATCTCGAGATCGCCACGCAGCGTGCTGAGATCCAATTCCATTCCGTTCAGCCACGTGTGCAGCAGCGGCAAGAAGAAGTACTGTTCGGCGTTGTTCTCCCACTGGCGGCCGCTGACCTTGCCCGTCTTGGGGTCCATGTTGACCATGTCGGCGATCTGGTCGATGGCCTCTTGCGGCAGCGTGTTGAGTATCAGGTGCATCATGTCGCCGTGGTACCGCGCGATTTCGGTGCCCGTCGGTCGATGTACTCGATACGCTCGAACCACTGGGTGGTAGGCAAAACACGCGAGTCGGTCGGCTGGCTGCCGCTGGTCGTGAACATGATCTTAAATCGCAGGGACGCATCGTGGATCGCGCCGGACTGGTTGTTCTCGAGGATAAAGCTAAAAAAAGCGGTGTTGCTCAGCGCCGAGGTCGCGGCGGCGGGCGCCATGCCCGTCTGCGTCCAGCAAGGGCGGGCATTGATCGCGCGGGCGTGCTCGGGATCAATCACGATCTCCTGGCCGTTGCGCGCCCTCTTGCCGGTGGCGACTTTTTGCTGCTTGCTAGCAGGGGGCACGACGACGGTGGCGGAAGACATCGTCGTTGGCAGTATAATATTAAGGACAAAGAAGATTTTTTTTATTTTTTCAGGATCATGACGGCCCCGATCGCCGCGGCGCCGACCGCCAAAGGCAGCGCCATGGACTT
This sequence comes from Paulinella micropora, assembly GCA_019918135.1. Lineage (NCBI taxonomy): Eukaryota > Cercozoa > Imbricatea > Euglyphida > Paulinellidae > Paulinella > Paulinella micropora. Next base: position 70,331 of record WBZZ01005082.1, read on the forward strand.
GAGGCCGCCCTCGGCGTTGTCGCCCAGCTGCTTGGTGGTGTCCATCGCTTCTTTCGGGATGTTGGTCACCTTGTCGATCTGCTTGCCGAAAAAGCCCGTGACTGACTTGAGAGTGTTGCCAAACTGCCGCAGCCCTTCGCGGGTCCGCTCCCTCCTCTCCGCCTTTCTGCGCCCTATGCGCTGTTCGGTGGCGGCGCGGGCGTCCTTGCGGGCTGCCTTCTTGGCCGTGTGCCGCTCGTGCCTTTCTCGCGTGCGCTTGCCCATCTTTCTTAATTAAACTTGATAAGTCACGAAAATTAATTTTTTTTAATTTAGAAGACAATGACTTGGCAGATGCGTTCCATGACTTGCGCAATTTGTCCCAGGAACTGAGCGTCCTTGGCCAGACTTTGCTTGGCCAGAAATCTTTGCTGCAGCTGTTGCAGGGCGGGAGTCGGAGCACGAGTCTTGGCGGCCAGCTCAAACCAGATGCCAGCTTCGCTCTGGACGTACGCGGCGAGCTTGCAGTCTTTGTAGGCAGGCAAAAAGAACTTTTCAACGGTCGCAACTTGCTGCTCAAGACCTAAGTTCCACTGCATCCGCAGGTCCTTGCTCTCGCCGGCAGACAGCAGCCCCCAGTTGTCCAGCACAGTCTCCAGGTCCGCAAAGAGCTTCTGCAGCGCTTGGCGCTTGGTAAGGCCGCCGGAGGAGGTCATCGAGCGTCACGTAGTGTGTAGGCAGGGGCTTGTCGAGGTCGCACGAGATTGATTGGCGCAAGAGCCGCTTGCAACAGGCACGCACACAGCCGACCACGATGATAGCGGTTGTGATGATCAGAGCCCAGGCCAGCAGAGCTTCCTCTTCCACTGGCATTCTTCACTCTAGACTAGCTACACAAGATTCTTTTTTTAGAAGCGGTAGTGTCCTTGGCCCGCGGGGTTCAGGTAGCCTTCGTAGAAGTACTGACTAAACACTTCCGAAAGTGCGCCGACCAAGAATAGCTGCTTGACCGCGTCGCTGTCGCCTACCATCCCAATCTGACCGCGGCCCATGAGCCTGGGCAGCATGGAAAACAACAGGCCTCCGCCCGCCACGTGCACGGCCAAGCTAGGATAAGAGGCCAGCCGCCCTTCCTTGGTGCGGTTGAGGACTCTGCTTTGAATGAGGTCAATAGCAGTGGCGGTCAAGAAAGCCACGACGGCCAGGCCGGTGCTCTTGCTGACCTGCACTCCGCTGAGGCCCGGGACGGCCGAAAAGCTAAAAACTGCCGGCCCCTGGAACACGACCGGCGCGGCCGCGTAGGCGAAAGCAGCCGCAGCACCGGACCGGGCAAAGTTCTCGAGGGAGAACAGATCGCTCGCGACTTCGGACATTCCTTTCTGGAGAGATGTTTAATTGGCGCACAACAAAATAAATTTTTTTTAAATTAGTCAACTGCTCTTCTTCTTTTCCTCCTCTGGTGCAGGCGCGTCCAGGTTGACCTTTGCGCCTGCTGGACAGAGCATGGTATTCTTGGCGTGCGTGATGGCGGCCGTCTGTGCAGTCAACAAAGCTAGCTCGGTCATAGGGTCCAGGCGCTGCAGGCCGGTGCCAGCCCGCAGCTTGGCCCGCTCCAGCAAGAAGCACCACCGGTCGTTGGCAAAGCAGGCCTCTGTCGTGCCCGCGATTTGGTAACGCGACCGGTTCGCTACCAGGTTTTCAAGACAGACGAGCCCTTGCTTGAGCACTGCGTCCGCCAGCTCGCCGCTCAGTTCTCCCTCGAGCACTTCCTCGACTTCGTCCAACAACAGCGGCAGATTCTGCCTCGGCAGCCTGCGCAGGGCCTTCGGATCGCAGTTGATGTGCGCCTTCTTGAGCTTGGGCCCGATCAAGGCGCTGCGTCCATAGGCCACGAGAAGCTTGTAGTTCGGGTCATCGCGTAGCACGGGGTCTTCGATTGCCGCTGATGAGGTTGTAGCTCCTCCCAAACGTCTCGCGAGGCTCGCCTGTGAAGGATTGGTCGTCCTGCGCCGTTTGGCGGGTGGGAGAACGACGGGAGCGGTAACAACAGGCGGCGGCTGTTCGACCGGGGGCTCTAGGTTGGCGAAAGGGTCGGTCATCGTGCTTTCGTTGTAGGTAGGCTAGGAGGAAAAAATTTACACGATCGGCCTCACACCCCCTTCCTCGTTGATGGCTGACCAACCACGCACGGAACCGTTCTGGCGGTCGACCCAAGACACTGACGGGATCTTGCTCCATTGCTCGTCGCGGATCTTGGCAGCCTGGTATTGTTCGATGAAACCCGCTACATTCATGCAGCCTTCCCACGAATTTCCGTGAGTTCGACGAAGCTCCGTCAGCCAGGGCAGCATAGCACCATCGTCCCACACCTTGGCGTCTGCGTCCATTGCACAGTTAGTCACGCAGAATTCGCGTCCGTAGACAGAGGTGATCTCGGCGGGCGTGCCCACGAGCAGGACCGCTCCCTTGTACCAAGGAGCCAGCGAGTTCTGTGACAGGCGCTGGGCCACGTCCTTCATGCCTTGGATAACACCATTACCCCCTGCCGCCCCGGCCGCCGACAAGGCAGAGTAGATAATCGAGCTTGTAGCAAGGGAATCAGTTTGAATGATCGGCCGGGTCTCGATACCATGCTCGACCTGGTTGGTCTGGGCGGCCGAGGACTTTTCGTCCGAAGTATTCACGAGGGGGACAACGGGGCCTCTGTTACCACTCATGGCGACTGAGACTGTTAGTAGTTAATCTGCCCGACAAGAATTTTTTTTTAATTATTTGCCTCCGCCAAGCAGCTGCTGTTCGCAGCGGGCGGCTTGTTCAGGCGTCACTGCTAGCAAGATGGTCGCATCGGCGATGGCCGGCTGCTTGAGCACTTTCTCGATGGGCGCTTCGGCCACAATAGTCTGCAGGACCTCGATGGCCTTTCTTTCGGCGTCCTCTTGGTGTCGGCGTTTATGGCCCGCGACTTGCGCTTGTTTTTCGTTGATTTTGCCCAAGGCCAGCGCCAAGGTCGGGTCAAAAAAATCCAGGTGTTGCATTTTTCTCTCTCCTTGTTTTGGCAGTCCGTCAGTTTATTTTTTTTTTCATTGAGTGCCCTTGAACGCGTACATGATCTGGTCCGCGTCGAGGACGGCCTTGAGACCGGACAATGCCTCCCGTATTTCTTCATTGTCTTTTTGCTGGATAGCATTCTCGAGTTTCTGAGCCCTCTCTTGCTGGAAATCAGTGAGGTTGTTAGGCAAGGCACGCAAAATCCACAGTGCCGCGTCTGCAGCAGTGGCATTGGTGCCGAGAAGCTCACCGACATTGCCGTACTTAAACTCCTGCGCCAATTGTTGCTTGCCATTATCTGACCACTCGATTTGTGGAGGTAAACGGTCCGTGTCGCTGGTCACGGCGTATGCCAGGACGTTTTTCACCGTGCCCGTTGTCATGTCTGCTCCTGTCAGCAGAAGCTTGCCGGTGCCTTCTGTCAGGCCACCTAAGCCCTCTATGAGTTTTACTCCTGCGCCCCCGAGTAGCTTGCCTCCTTCGCTTGCTACGCTGCCCACGCCTGTCGCCAAGCTGCCTATACCACCCCCAAGGCCTGGCGCAGCGCTGCTGGCTGCGCTGCCGATCGTAGTGCCGACCACGTCGGCGGAGCCGCCAACAAGAGCGCCGATCAAGCTGCCGACCCCTCCACCGACGGCCGCGATCGTGCCCAGCGCACTGGCGACCTTGGTGGCGCCGAGTGCATTTCCGACCTGGATAGTCAGGACCTTTTGCTTGTGTTTGGCCAGCTCTTTCTGTTTTTGCGCCAATTGTTGCTTTGATATTATCCCTTTTTGTTCCGCCTCCGCGAACTTGCTCTCGGCCGCGTCAATCTGGGCAAGCATCGCACTCTTGGCCTCCTGTAGCTTGGCGGCGTTGGCTTTCGTAGCTACTTTACTCTTGAGCTCGCTCATCTCCTTGGCATCCTGTGCTGCCTTTGCAGTCAATTTGTCCAGATTTGCAATTTCCTCCTTGGCCTTTTCTCTTTGGACCTTGGCCTCTGCCTCTTGCTTGGCGGCCTGGGTGGTGGTTTCCAACAAGTCTCCCTCGGTGTCTAGCTTCTCCTTGGCTGACTCGTTGAGCTTTTTCTTGGCTTCTACTTTCTTGGCCTCCGCTTCGGCTAACTTCTTTTGTTGCTCTGCCTGCTTGAGAAAGGCGGTGGTCTCTGCGCGTAACTTAGCCACTTCATATTCATTTTTTTCGTCACCGTACAGCTCGGTGGCCTGGTGCATCGCCACTGCCACGTCGATTGGATCGGGGTTATATTCGTTGAGCGCTACTTGCAGCCGGGAGAAAGCAAGGTCGAGTGCCGGGCTAGGAACCATGGCACCGGCCGTGGGCTCAAGCAGTTTGTCTTTCCATTTGGTAAACGGGTCTGATCCGCCCATTATGGTAGAAAGAAACGAGCCGAAGTTCGAGTCCTTGGTAGCCTGGAGGAGAGTAACCGCGTCGGCCCTGGTTTGTGGCGTGACGTACGGCGGCATGCTCTTGTGCGGCTTTGTGGCGGCCGCCGCGGGCTTCTTGGTGAGAGGAGGGGGCGGCTCGTCTTCTTCCTTGCCCTCCTCCACTTGGCCGTCCTCGCTCTCTTTTGGACCCTCCTCCTTCGTCTCCGCTGCCTTTGGAGGCTCCTTGTCCTCCTCCTTCGTCTCCGCGGCCTTTGGAGGCTCTTCTTCGTCCTCCTTCGTCTTTTCGGGTTCGTGTTCTTCCTCCTCGGTCGCACCCGATTCATCCTCCTCCTTTTCCATCTTCTCCGGCTCCCCCGCCTTCGGCCCTTCTTCCTTCTCCTCTGTCTTCTCCTTGTCATGTTCCGTGGTCTTCGGCCCCTCCTCCTTCTCTTTTGTTTCTGTGGCCTTCGGCTCCTCATTCTTTTTCTGTTCTACCGCCTTCGGCCCCTTCGCTTCTTCTGTCTTTGCGGGCACTGCCATTGCCGGCGCAGCCTCTGCCGGCTCCAGCAGCTGCATGGCCGTGCCGAGGTTAGGATTTGCGTAGTGCATGAGGCTGCGGGCCTTGGCAGAGACGGCCACGGGGCCCTGGTTTTCCGGCCGCTTGAGCCGCTTCGGCATGGGCGATTCATCCAGCCAGGCCGGCCTCTTCCGAGAATTGCCTGCTACTACCGGCCGGGTGCTGATCCATGGACAGCCAGGCGTAAACATCTTTCTTTTATTGGACAAGCCGAGAAAAAAATTTCACTGTATATGTCACGAGGCCAGCCCCTTGTCTATTATCTCTTTTCTGGCTTCTAGCTTGGCTTTCTTGCTTCTCATTTCCTTGGCATCATCTGTATCTCCCCAGGCGTCTTCTTCGTTCTTGATGTCTTTCATGAGCTTGGTTATCGCTTCGCCTAGCCTGTGCGACCAGGCCCTCAGTTTCTCTTCTTGTTTGGGAGTCTTGTTCGCTTGGTACGCCGCCACCTTGTCCTTTGCCTACTGTGTTTTTTGGTCGACGACGCTGCTGCTGCTGCTACTGCTGCCATCGCCGCCGTTGAGTGACGCGCTTATTTTGGCCATGGCCGAGCTCAGTGCGCCCGTGAGGCCGCCGCCTGCTGCTTTGGCGTCGGGCTTTTGTGTTTTGGCGTCCGGCTTTGGTGCTTTTTTCAGTGTCGTGCCTGCTTTGATCTGAGACATCAGGTCTGGCTTAGCGCTGCTCTTTTTGTCCTTCTTGTCGTCGTCGTGCACTACGACAGCCGCGCTGCTGTCAAACGACTGGAGCACCGGCGCGGCTGGAGGAGTCTTCGCGTCAGCGGCGGGCGCGGCGGCTGCCGAGCTCTTCTTGTCGTCGTCGTCGTGCACAATGACAGCCGCGCCGCTGTCAAACGACTGTAGCACCGGCGCGGCGGCCGCCGAGTTCTTCTTGTCGTCGTCGTCGTGCACTATGACAGCCGCGCTGCTGTCAAACGACTGTAGCACCGGCGCGGCATGCGTGGCCTTCGCGGCAGTGGCACCAGGCACGGTTGCTGGCGCGACCGCATCCAGCACGGCCGAGAGCTGCGGGTTGGCATATTTCATGATTTCCCTGGTCTTGGCCGCCATCTCGACCGACCCGCCGCCCACAAAGCCAGTGCGCTGCTTCTTGAAGGAAACAGGCGCATCGCTGGTAAAAGCGCGGCCGGCATGCCTCTTGCGCCAGGGCTTCATTTTTGGGTCGAATCTTTTTATCAAACTGTCTGGCGGCGAAAATAAAAAAAACCTGCTACTTCTTCTTACTGACAACGGGTTTCTTCTTGGCCGGCTTCTTCTTGGCCTTGCTGAGCGCTGCCTTTACCACGGGCTTCGCCGGTTCGGCTTGGTCGACTAGCAAGCGCGTCCTGTCACTCAAGACCAGTGGCATATCTTTTTTTTAATATTCGGGAGAAGTTTTAAAAAAAATGATGCAGATGCAGCAGCCGGAAGGCCCGGTCGAACGGCTGCCGGAGCCGGAACAGCAGCTCGGCGAGAAGACAATCGAGGAAAAAATTTTGGACTATGTCGACAAGCAGAAAGACAAGGGCAAGAAGAAGAAGAAGCAGCAGCCGGCAGAGCAGCTGCAGCCGACCGAGTTCAAGCGGAACATCGAAGTCTTCTACCCGCGCGAAAAAGGAGCAGGGCAATTGTTCGTTTTAGTGGGAAATCGGAACGAGGCAAGACCCATTTCCTGAAATGGCTCCTGTACAGCCTGTGCGCGCGCAAGAAGGACCCTTTCCAGTACGGCCTGGTCATGGTTCGCACAAAGTTCAAGAACAGCTTTTCTTTTCATTTTGCAAGCGAGCAGCACTGCAAGATCTACGAAGGGTTCCGAATGGACATCCTGCAGAACTACGTGGAAAACCTCAAGAAGCGCTACCTCGAGAACAAGTACCTGGAGCCGTCGTTCATTGTATTTGATGACCTGGTTGGCATCATTGACTCAACTGACCGCTGGATGCAGAACTTTTTTGGTACATACCGCCATTATAATATAACTTATCGCGGTACAGTACTTGACTGGCCGCAACTCAGTGAGCCCGATTATGCGCGAACAGACCAGTCATTGCATCATGTTCAATTCGAAAGTGCAGCGGACCCTCACCAACCTGTGGGAAATCGGACAGCTCTTCCCAAAAAGGAGTTCTTGGCTCACTTTGCCCAATGCACGGATGAGCGCAACGTCGGGACAAGGCACGCGGCGATGGTGTATCACGAACACATCGACCGGATCGAGTACAACTACAAAAGCTTTCTTGCTCCAGCTTCGCTGCCGGATGCCGAGGTGATCTTGCGCGGGCCTGACCCGCCCAAGCCGCCGAGCCGCGCGGACATCCAAAAACAGGAGCGCCTCAAACAGCTGGCGTACCGCGCGCCGAGCTGGCTGCCGTCTTCGCTCAAGGGCATGTCGCGCCAAGAGCGAGAAATGATGCAGCGCATGCTGTTTCTACGGCGACCGCGCGAGACAGCGCTTGAGAAAGGACGGGAAGACCATGGCCCAGCGGGACAAGGAGATCCTCCAGAAGCTGGACCAGCAAACCCGAGACGCAGAAAAGTTGGCAGCAGAGCGGTTTGCGCAGCAGAACCAGCTGCAAGCTGCGCCGTTCAAGCCCAATTTCATGTACACCAACGCCGGCACCACGGTCAAGCCGCTCCCACCCGTCATAGGTAACGGTCCGCTCATGCCTGCCACTGGCGGCAACGGGCCGCCCGCCAACGGTTACGACAGCTCTTAAAGCGTGGGGCACGCTTGGCCCATAATATCAAGGGGAGGGTGGTCACAGCTGCCCCAAAAAAAACAAAAAGTTCTGTCCCTTATAGTTAAAAAAAGTCAAAATGATACTGGCCGCACTACCAGCTGATCTCTTGGTTGAAGTGCTTTCTTACCTCCGCGTCGGCGAGGTCGCGCACACGATCCGCCACCTCAAAACGCACACGAGCCGGTTCGCGCGCGGCCGGTGGAAGCGGCGCAAAGTGCAGAACGGCGAGCTGTCCGGCCTGCACAAGTTCCTGAACGCTACTTTTAATTACAGTACCAAGTCGCTGCCGCGCTTAATCAACGCAGTGTCGCGCAAGAGCGAGCATATCTGCTTTACCTGCACCCAAAAGAGGACGGTCGAGGGCTACTGTGGCACCTGCTTCGTGTTCCACCACCGCGACCGGGTGATCACGCCCTTTGCCGCGTGCAGGCGCATGGGCCGCACGTCTTTCCCCGTGCCCAGGACGACGCGAGACTCCGTCGTGGCGTTAGCGTACGTACCGGCCTACCGCTTCCGGCTGGCGTACGAGGACGCGGGCTGGCCCGTGCTGCAAGTAGACAAGTGGACCAGTTATTTATGGCTGACGGGAGCAGAAGAGACTGCCGCCCGGTTCAAGCCCCGGTTCAACAGGGAGCTGTACATTACGGATTTTTAAATCTTCTTGATTTTTTAATTAAAACGAAAAATGCTCTGCGACGCTCTCAAGTTCGTTTTCTTTTTCCCCGTCCTGCTCGTAAGTCAGAACAGGGGTCAGGAGCTTGAAAGGAGGCACTGCCTCTTCTTCGGTGTCAATTGCACTAACTGTCTCGTCCAGAGCAGGCTGGAGCACGCTTGTTGTGTCTGGAGCGAACTGTCCAAGAACTGCAAATCCGTCGCGGACGCCCTCGAGATAGCTCACGGCAGCGGCGACGCTTGGTTCAAGGGGCTTGTTACTGACCCTGGGCTGTGTCCGCCGTGAGGGCCGCACGTTCCAGTCCGACGCAAACTGGCCCATGACCTCGACTGCTACTTCGGCGCGCAAACCCACGTGCCACAGCGCTGGCCGCGCTGTTTCGGGAATTTGAATCTCGAAATGTGACCGTTGGTTAGCCGGTAGGGGTGTAGCTGGAGGTGCCTGCGGATCCGTTCCGCGCAACGGCTAGGAGTCAAAAAAGGAAACGTTTTCCCGGCAAAATCAACGAGCGAAATTTTCCCGTCAGGTGCCACTCGGCACGGTTTGTCGCAACTCATCGTAATTAGCGGCGCGGCAAAAAAAATTGCAAGGCTTCGACCTTGCTCTGCTTTTCACTTTCTGACTTCAATAAAAGTCAGATTATGAGCTTTGGTTCTTGAATCTCTTAACACAATTGTGTAAACCGCGTGATCTGAGCGGCTGGTGTAGGATCAGCCGTATCAAGGGCCGTAGCGGCATGACTAGCGAAACGGTAAGAGGCTTTCACGGAAAAAATAGAATCGACAGTCCCGCGCCAAAAACCGGGCCGGCGCAGTTCTTGGGCATGGTGCTGCAAATTTGCCGCGAAAAATTCAACGGCTTGGCGGCGTAACCGTTCGGCTCTGGTCTCGCGGGGCAGCTGAGTGAGCCTGGGCGGGATTACGTATTTCAGGTCACCCAGGACCCGGGCATAGTCCGAGGCCAGCCTTTCGCCCTGTTGCACAATGGCCTGCACAATCTTGAGCAAGTCCGGCTCGTGCAGTGAGGGCACTGCCTTGCTCATCACTTTCACCTTGTCATAAAACATCTGCGTCTTGAGATTGCCGATCCCTTCTTCCTTGTTTTCGTACTCCAGCGTGTGCCCCAAAACCCGGCTGAAAAACACCGGCCGGGCCACGAGCGACTGGTTGCCGTAAAGTTCCCAGGCCACGTTGGCGTAGATGGCTCGCAGCAGGTGCGGGTAGCTGATGCGGAATTCACTGTGGGCGCGCTCTTGGTAGAGGTGTGTCAGGTCTTCGAACGTATTCTTAAATCCTCCGCCTTTCATGGCCGCGGACACTTGGCTGTTAGGCAACACTTGGCTGGGCCGTTCGATGTTCTTCTTGTGGCCGGCGTTCACCAGGGACTTCATCCAGGGCAGCGTGCTGACCTTCATCTTTTTCGTGGCGGCATGGCAATGGGCTGGTTGTCCTCTTCGGCCAGGATCTCTGCTCGGTGCGTCGTCCAGCTCAGGTAATCTGACTTGGGCCTGTCGCCTTTAAGCAGCATGCTGGCATCAGGCGCCATTTTCGCTCGGTGCTTAAAGTGGTTCTCGGTGCCGTAGATCATGTGCCGGTAGATTCTCAGCACTCCGGCCGATGAGGCCGTGGGTAAGGCGATGGGCTTGCCGACATAGATAGAGTCTTGGTAATCGCTTTGCTCGTCCGGGTCCCGTCGGGGGTCCGCTCCCTTTTTCGCCGCCCGGTGTTGCAAGACATGCTTGTTGCGGCCGATCTCCGTAAACGTTATATACTGGTCGTCCTCCACTGGCAAGAACTCGCTGAACTTCCACAGCTCGGCCATGCGACAGCCGAGGATAGACAGTAGCAGAAAGGACTGCAGGGCCCACAGCGGGTGCCTCTCGCTAGGCGCAAACGGGCCGTCGTTGGTGCGCTTGGCCTCAGCCGACTCAAAGCAATCTGCCTCCGTGAGCATGGCCCGGTAGAGCTCGTCCAAGAACGCGCACCAGGGGTCCAGGTAGAGCACGTGCCTGTTCTTGAGGTTGGCCATGGTCGCTTTGCTGGTCTGCAGGGCCCCCCTGGCGTTCACGTCCCTGTCGCGGAAGTAGCTGCCTCCTTCCGTGAACCACCTGCGCACAAAGTCTTCTCCCCAGACACAGCGCGAGGGCTGTTTGGATTTGTCTTGTACCTCTTTCACCGAGGCCAAGATCAGCCACTCGACTACAAAGTCCGTGTAGTCTCTGCTGCGTGAACTCAGCCCTGGCCTGGCCGCGTCTACCAGGTCGTTGATGAACGGCAGGAACTGCTCCACGTCTCGCCGCAGCCTCAGCAGAGTCGCACAGAAGGCCAGCAGGCACGTAGGGAAAGGCCCTTCTGTCTTGGTCACGATCGATTTGATCCACCTGTCTTCGTCGCCGAACAGGACCTTGCGCAGCGTGGTGGTCTTGCGGCCTACCACGTCGGCGGAGCTGGCGGGGAAAAGCAGGCCGCCGCCCTCTTGCTCCACAATGATAAAGTTCAACTCCGAGGCCTTGTTTCTCTTGAGCAGTTTTGTTTTGTCCAGGCCGCTGTTCACGTACAGCAGGTGCGCAAACTGGTGGTCGTCGCTGTTTTCTTTAGTCAGGAATTCCGACCAGTGGCCCCGGCGTCCCGAGATGATCTTGGCGAGCACGGGCGAGGGCTCGTGGAGGGCAGGGTCCACGCCGCACGCACAAAGGTGCATGCGGTCGAGCACCTGGTCCCGGTAACGGTCCCGCAGCTCGGCGAGGCTGGCCACGAAATTGTCCCGCAGGTCTACCCATTCCGCGGCGCTCATCTTGGTCTTGAGCGGCAGTCGTTCCGGCCAGACCGGTACCGGCTTCTGGCCCGCGCGTATCTCCTCGAGCGTGGTGTTGTTAAAAGCGTCGATCACCTCCTGGGGCGGCCTGGGGTCGATCGTCACGACCGGACGGTGGTTGGGCTCCGCGCCAAGCCGGCCACTCGCGGCCCACTTTGCCATGACTTCTTTCTTTTGTTTAATGACTATAGGGTACAAGATTTGTTTTTTCAGCAATAGCCGCAACACCCGCGGCCAGCATCTTTCTCTTTTTTTTCTTTTTCTTTTTCTTCTTGGCGTGGGGGCCAGACAAAAGATGGCTCGCGAGCGGGCGCGCGAGGCCGCTGCCGTTCAGTGAACCAGCCAAGGCAATGAAAGGCCAGCCCTGTTCTTCGCACACGAGCGCGAACATGGCGCTTTGGCGGTGGCGCGACTCGGCCTGTTTCAGTTCTGGCACCTGTGCCGCTAGCCCTTCTTCGTCCATCAACAACAGGAAAGCACGGAGAAGAGTCTGATAATTGACAAAACATCGGCGAGCCCACGCGTACCTCTCTCTCAACTTCTTTAGCACTCGGGGCCAGCAGGCGTCGACCTTTCTGAAGAGGCGTTCCAGCTCCTCCAGCGTCTGTTTGCTCGGTTCGCGCCGGCTCAGGCCATAGCCTAACAGGTGGCACAGTTGGCTGGCTCGGTCGGTAGTCAGAGGGCCTAGCTTCTCCCTGCGCCAGATGTAGGCGAGGCGAGCGGGCGTCGGGTTCTGTGCCCTCCACTTGTGGGTCAGGCGCCTCGCTTGTGCTAACAAGGCCGGGCTGACACACGACGCAGATTGATTCACACCTCGCAGGTTGAAGGTCTCTCGTATTATCTGACGAAAGCGGCTCAGGCGAGTGTAGCCGACATGTCTGGGAGCGTGTTGCTCCCTTACCATCTGCCCATTGACCAGCCAGCATTGTGAAGTGTACAGCTCGTGCTCTGTCTTGACCAGGCCACACTTGGAGCAGTACGTACCGGTGGTTGCTAAGCTAAACGTCCAGTTGTGTTCGCAGGACATATATGAAAAGTGACAGGCCAGCAGAGAAAAAACTTACAAAGATTACAAATGTGGACGTTTAAGATTCAAGAGTTGAAACAACCAACGAAAAATCAGAAAAGGGCTAGAAAAGGCACCAGAAAAGATGGAAGGTACCGAATCGTACAAGGGCAAGTGTCTGCACTGTTCCTACGGCTGTGCCAGGGACGACGGCAGGTGGTACGGCTTGCCGATAGCCCACGCGGACGAAGAATTGTTCGTCTGGGGTCACTTTTGCTCTGTGGGGTGCGCGGCCAGATTTGCGGAATATGGTATAGCCGAGACGCTGCGTTCGCGTGCAATGGACCTGCTGCACAGCTTCCTAAGAGTCAATCTGCACAAGCAGCTAGTGCAGCCGCGCCGCCACGCCACGAGCTAGTAGACTACGGCGGACCGCTAGACATCTCGGCTTTCAGGGCCGTGGGACGGGTTGTGAATTGGTACGTGCCGGTGCACAGAAAAGAGACACAAAAGAATTTTATTAGCAAGCTCGCTGGCCGCAAGTACACGCTAAGGAGGCTCAAGCGCCTGCCTGGGATTCGTCTCTCTTCCTCTTCGGGTTCTTCTTCTTGCGTTTAACCACCCTGCGCTGTTCACTCTCCTCGGCGGCGCTGTCGGTGGTCAGGGCGAGCGGCGCCAGCGTGGGCAGAGGGGGCGGCGATTCGGCGTCGGCCAGGATAGTGTACTTGAGCCACGGGCCGCCGTCCCGCTTGAAGACGAGGTGCAGCACGTTCGGGGCAGCGCCGACCAGCACCCGGCCGGTCTTTTTCTCCTGGAAAGCGCACGACTTGAGTATCTTCTTGAGGACTTCCAGGGCGTAGACACACTCGCCGGCTTCGGTAGGCGGGTGTGACAGGTCCGATTTCAGCAGCGAGTCCTTGTCCTCCGCAAGCAGGGCGATGCCACCGAGCGAAGTGCATGCCAGCCGACTTGCGTCCACTGCTCGTAAGGAGGATTCGATACAGAGCCTGTCCCCTTCCACGAACAACCGGCAGTGCGAATTGGATTTGGAATGATGACGGATCACGGCGTTCAGGGCGGGGCCAGACACTTCGACGAGTCGGTCGACGTTGGTCCACTCGGTAGTTGGTAGAAAAGCAGCCTCCTGGGACACGAGCAGCGAGGTCAGGTCAGAGTAGTGCTCGAACGATTTGGCCTCGTTGTAAAACTTGACACAGAGCTTGTTGTCGACCGCGACTGAAAGTTCCAAGACCATGCCCTCGCGGAAAGTAGAAAGCCAGCAGGACATCTCCTTGAGATCAACGCTGAACACGCACTTGGGGAACATCAGATTGACATAATCACCATTAGCGCCCGAGAAGGGTACGACGAACTGCCCGACCAGCCCGTCGGCCGCGCTGCAGAGCACGAGCTTGTCGACCGTGGCCTCGATTCGGGCCTCCAGCAACAGCGGCGACAGCGAGTCGAGCGCCCGTCTGAACGCAATCCCATGGGTCTTGGACCTCCAAAGAAAACGAGTCATCATTTTGTGAGGCGATTGTTCTGTTTGCCACTTTTTTTCCTCCTTTCTAATTACAACTTTTAAATTGTGAGATTCGAGATTTAAGATTTAAAAGCTGAAAAAAGAAAAACCTGTACAGTCAAAATAAAAAAGAGCCCCACAAATCGAAATGTCTATCGTCACTGACAACAACCAAGTCAAAGCCTTTGACCCGGCGGCCGACCCGAAGAAGCTGCACCTGTCTGAACCAAGGAGTGCGTACGGAAGCATCTTTTCGAACTTATGCTATGACAAAAAGAGTTTGACGCTGGTCCTGCCCGCCATGCAACTGGCCTGGGATCCCTCGACGTACGACCAAGGCAACAAGTCGGCCAAGACTACCATCGACCTCGACTTCAAGCACGCGCAACAGTATGGTGCGGTGCTGCAAGCGTACCAGGTGTGCGAGCGATCGACGATCGTGTGGCCGAGCTCGTGGTGGAGAACCGCGACAAGGTTGTGCCTACGATGAAGAGGGCCGGCCCGATGGCACGGAGCGACGATCAAGTCAAGTGCTGCTACCAGCCCTGCACACGGCTGCGCACGTCGCAGAAATCGGACCGGGCCTGGGCACCGCGCTGACCGTCACTGTCACGGGGCGCGGTTTTTGGGCGGGGCCGATACCGCCACGCTACAAAAGGGGGATGTCGAGAAAACCGTGATTCAAGCTACCGCGCTCTGCAACAAGGGCGAAAAAGTCACTCTGTCGTGGCGCGTTCTGCAGATCCGCAAGCAGCACGAGGGCTTGGGCTACCCGGACCAAGACATATCGGAAAAAGAAGCGTTTGGCGTCTCACTGTCCGGCGAAGAGAACGGCGAGGGAGGCCATTTGGCCATGGACTTGACCGTAGACCTAGTTTAATTAAACTGTACACATGACACACACATCACCAGTACACGATTGTCTGGCGCTAGTAACTGCCTTGGTTCGAAGGTAATAGCAGCCGGTCTTTAAGCCCGATTCCCAGGCAAAAAAATGAGACGAAGACAGCTTGCGCTCGGTCGCGTTGGCTAAGTAGACGTTGAGTGACTGCGACTGACACACGTAAGGACCACGCAGCGCAGAGAATTGCAGTTGTGTCTTCATCGGCACTTCCCAGACCGTCTTGTACACTTGTTTAATGTCGTCCGGTATGGTTGCAATGTCCTGGACCGACCCGTCGTTTGCCAGAAGCTGCGCTCTGACTGCCGGGGTCCAGAGCCCCCTGCTTTCGAGTGATCTTACCAGGTATCGATTAAGCAGTGTGTGTTCCCCTGCCAAAGTACGTCTGACCATAAGATTGCTAAAAATTGGTTCAAAACTCTCATTCACTCCCAGTATCTGAGAGGTGCTAGCCGTGGGCATTAGTGCTACAAGTAAACTATTACGTAAACCATGAGCCTTTATGTCTGCCTTGAGCTTAACCCATCTGTCAGTCGAGCGCTCCACGCCCCAAAGGTCCGGCTGCAGCTTGCCTTGCGAGGCGGGACTACCTTCGAACTCCGGATAGCACCCCTTTTCTCTGGCCAATTCTACACTAGCAGACACGGCCGCGTAGTAGATTTCGCGAGAGACTCGCTCATTCAAGACGGCTGCTTCGGGGCTCTCAAAGGAAACTCCCATGATCATGAACAGGTCTGCCAGCCACAGATACCCAACCAACCGGCCTGTGCTCCAAGTTTGACATTTTAGCCTCGGGGACGGGTAAGTGCTCAGGTCATGACACGGTCCATGCTTTTACCGCACTACGCGTGACGGCGTGGAGGAGGCTGATGTCGAGTTTTTTGTCCTCTGTGACAAAACGGGGCAGACACAGCGACGCGAGGTTGCAGACGGCAGTCTCTTCGGACGAGCTCACTTCCATGATCTCCGCGCACAGGTTCGAGTTCTTGATGGTACCGGAATGCTGCTGGTTGCTCTTGGCATTGGCATGGTCCCGAAAGATCAAGTAGGGGGTGCCTGTTTCGATTTGAGCTTTCAAAATGGCTGACCACAGATGCAGAGCTTTTACTTTTTGGCCCTGTAGTGTTTTCTCTGCGTGGGTGTAGCGAGACTCCCAGAGCTTGCCCCAGCACTCGTCTAGTCCCGGCACCTCGGTCGGACAAAACAGTGTCCAGTCACCGTCGTCGCGCACTCGTTCCATAAAAAGCGATGGAATACTAAGCGCAGTAAACAGATCCCACACTCTCGTTTCCGCCGCACCTGTATTCTGGCGCAAGGCAAGGAAGTCGTAGATGTCCTTGTGCCAAGGGTGCATGTACACCGCAAACGCCCCTTTCCTACGTCCTGACTGATTGGCGTAGCGACTCGTCTCGTTCAGAATCCGACAAAGCGGCACGATCCCGTCGCTTTTGCCCCCCGTCCCGTAAATCTTGGATCCTGTCGCTCGCACGTTGCCTGCGTACAGCCCAATGCCCCCTGCATGCTTGGAGATAATTGCACAGTCTTTCACCGTCTCGAAGATCCCGGAAAGCGAGTCTTCTCTAACGGGCAGCAAGAAACACGAAGCCAGCTGCTGGTTCCGGCGCAGGCCGGCACGGATCATGGTTGGTGAAGCATGGCTGTACAGGCCGGCACTTAAGAGATTCTAAGTGTCCTGGATCTTGAGCAAGACTCTGTCTCCGCTGTCTTCCAGACCGTGGTGCAGAGCCACCGCAATTCGCATATACAGATATTGCGGCGTCTCGCAGATCTTGTCGTCACTGTCTTTGAGGAGGTAGCCTTGCTTGAGCGTAGCTATGCCAAAAAAGTCAAAATTGAGGTCTCGTTCCCGTCTTATCATTGCGTTCAGGGCGGCGGCATGCTTGTCGACAAAGACAGAAAAGCTGGGCACCAACGACAGGCGCAGACGGTCCATCGCGCCCTGGAACGTGGGGGAACACTGTTTTTGGACATTGCTAGCCTCAAGGCGGCCGCCGAGCAGCGCGTAGTCGGGGTGGTAAGAGGCCAGGCTGGCGCAGGTTGCGGCCGCGAGTCCGTCCAGTTCGGACGTGGAGATGCCATTTCGTAGGCCTGCAATAGCGGTTTTGGCCACCTCGACCGCATTGGCCCCGGGCAGGTCACTCGCAAGGATCGCGATGCGCTGCAAGATCTTGTCGAAACACACCGGCTCCAACGAACCATCTCTTTTTTCGACCTGCATTTCGCCGTGCTTACATACTGGCACAAGAGAAAAAAAATCATTCTCTGCTGAAATGCTGGAAGCCAAAGTACGAAGCCAGCAGGGCGTCCGTCACTAGTAATTCTCCTTTCCCCGTAGAAGCAAATAGCATATAAAGCAGCCCGTGCCACAAGCGGTTATCTCGCCACCAAACTGGTCCACCCAGGAAGCCTTTTTCTTGGTTGTTCAAAATTTCCGAAAGCCACACGACGGCCGGGACCATGGCAAGAACACGCAGTTTGTCTTTGGTCGGCGGTGCCGCGTCAAGTGCCACTTTGGCCAGTAAAAAACGGGCAGGAAGGCACCCGGCAACGAACAGTAGCTTATTGTCAACTTTGGTAGTTTGTGTGTCTGACATGTTAGCCTAACGAGTCAAAAACAGTATACACAAGAAAAAATGTGTCACAGTTCAATTCTCTGTGGTCTCTGTCAGGCGCGCGCCTTTTTTTATTGAAATAAAAGAAGTTTCAAGGAAAATACAACTTTATGATTGTTCAAGTCTTCTGTCTCTTGCTTGGTCTGTTCAGGTCCTTGTCGCCCGTCACGGCGTCAAAACTCAGCATATCAGATAAAGGGGTCTTGCGGCCCCTGGGTCCTAGCCCCGTAAGCTTGTGTTTTTCGTACAGGACCCCTTGGTGTACTTCCACCTGGAAGTTCTTAAACAAATCTCTAACGGTAGCAGGCTCACAGCCAGCCTTCTTGGTTAGAAGCTCGAACAGGATGCTGGACGCGGAATCCCCCTCGACATCGACGACTGGCGCCTCCAACACTTCGATGCCCTCCTTCCTGTCTAATTCTTCCCTCTTCAGCAGCGCGATGCCCACGACAGCCGCAAAGCGTGTTCTGGTGCCATGCTCGTCGTAGTGGTCGCCACACCTTTCCTTCGAAGGCTTGTGGTGGCAGCGCCGGTCGCCGCAAAGGGCCTCTCTGCAGTTTGTATTGGGGCGATAGTACGTATTGTGCGTAAAACAGTAGTTGCACACGTTGGGGCGTTCCGCGGCCGTCCGGAGTATCTTGTAGTCATTGGCCAACAGCGTAGACTCGTTGATGTCGTCCACCGTGGCTTTCTTGTTCGCCAAGTCTTTTTGCATAAAAGTTAGGAAGGCCTTTTCAAACTCGCTCAGCTTGACCGCATGGCCTTCCTTGCGCTCCACTACATGCTCCATTGAACCGCTGTTCAAGAAGCGCGCGGTGGGGTTGGCGTGGCTTTCTAGCTCCTTCCGTAGCTCCCACAGCTCTTTCGGCGCCACTTCCTTCCAGAAGTCGCGGCCGTTCATTTTCGCTGCGATCTTCCTGTACTTGGTGACACAGCGAAGCAGGATATAAGGGAGCTCATCCTTCGTAAGAATCGTCTCCAGTTCGGGATTGACGTCTTTCACGACGTTAGGCGCCTTGATCATAACAGTCCGCCGCACGATCTCGCCTTCGTAGTCCTGGAAATCTGGCTTGAAGTTAGAGGCGCCCGCAGCAGGGGCTTTCCACACATGATCTGTCACAGCTATCTTGTTTTTCTTGGCCACGGGAACGCCCTCTCCCGATACCATGCTCTGCCAAATGGATTTGTCGATCACGTGGGAGATGTGCTGGGGCATGTCCTCGAGGACCACTGCCTCCTTGGTGCACAGATCTTCTAGCCCAAACACCTTTTCCGTGTTCTTGGCAATAAACCCCACCCTCCCAGGCGGCTTCATCGCCCTGATGACCTTCATCACCACGCCCTTTCCTGTCCCGCTGCGGCCGTAGTACAGGAGCCAGACCTGCCAGCGGTCGTAGACATTGAGAGGGAACAACATGCGCCCGACCATGATCTCCATCAGATCGTACATTTCCGGCGACAGCTGGTAGCTCAACATCTTGGTCCACTTGGGGATGTGCGTCTCTCCCTCGAAGTCGCCTGCCAGGATCTGTCGCGCCTTGACTAAGTCCAGCTCGCAGTCGTAGAAATGCTCAGTGTCAGGGACCTTGTCCAGCTCTTTCCACTCCTTTAGCTCCAGTTTATCGAGGTTGAAAGTACAGTTATGAAACGAGATCCACTTGCAATGCCCACGGCCTTTCTGCAGCAAAGGGAACATGCGATGGTCCTTCGTCTCCAAGGTGTTGCACAGACTGGCCTGGCTCGAACTGTTGCTGTGGTAGAACGGCTGGCCCCGGAGCGTCTCGTTCACGTAGTCAGGGATGCTCAGATAACGCACGTAAGCGCCAGGGACGCGTGGGTGGTGTTGCAGCACGAAGCCGTCGTACCTCACCAGCTTTTCTCTCACTGCCTTCGTGTGCACATAACTGATGCACTTCTCGTCCTTGCTGGGGATTTTCGACAGGTTGCGAGGGCCGCAGTACTCGCGCCAGTCGTCCTCGGTCGCGTCGCACTTCTCCGAGTGGAACACGATGTCGAAGCCAGTCTTCTCTTTTACTTTGGCTGCAATGTCCGCAATGCGTTCGGGCGTAAAGATGTCGCCCTGGAAGCAGGCAGGTCTCGAAACCCCGATCGCGTCGTGTAGCCAGGTGCACACGTTGAACTTACCCTCCACGCCGCCCTCGCAAAAAGGCTTGGACTGCAATCCAAACCTTCCCGAGCCAAAAACTTATGCAGTAATTATTATGCCGGCATAATGACACTGTAGTTCCCTGGAAGGGGGGGGGGGGCCGGGGGAGGGGGTGGTAGATCATGTGAAGAAGGTGAGGTAGAGAGAGGTAGAGAGAGAGAGAGAGATAAATAGATAGATAGATAGATAGAGAGAGAGGAAGAGAACAGAGAGAGAAGAGAGAGAGAGAGAGAAAGAGAACAGAGAGAG
>WBZZ01005082.1:100000-127500 GCA_019918135.1 Paulinella micropora
GCTGCCATTTTTTTTAAATTTAAACTCTCTTATTATTATTATTATTATTCTTCCTCTTTTGCTGCTGCTTTAATTAGCTTGTTCTTTAAGTTCACATCCGATGACAACAAACATCGGGAGGGGGCGCTCGCGCTCGACGTTGCACTTACAAAGTACAACAATTTCGAACTGAAGGCGTCCACGCAAGTGGAGACATGTGAGGGTGAAACTTCACCTTGTGCTCCCGGGTCTTTTTCCCTATAAGTATGAAAGATTTTTATAAACTGATTGTTTATTTTTTATTTGCAGGCTCTTCATTGTCTTTCCCATGGGTTGGCGCAAGAAGACTCCTGCGCAAGTCAATCGAGGTACTGTATGTTTTTCAAAATTCACAAGCTGCACATATTTTTTATACTTGGATGTTGCAGGATCGAAGCGCTTCATTTTTGCTGCGCGCGAGGTCGACACTGACGGCGATGGCAAGGCTGACGAAATCCAATATCAGCTCATGGGTTTTTTTGGTTTTAACCTTAAACACTCTTGCATGCTTGATCCGTCGCCGATGGACTTCGAGAAGCAGGTGAAGCCCGCGTGGCTCCTCTACGTCGGTAACCCCACGAACCCGCCTATGATTTGCAACTGGCGGAAGCGGGAGCTTTTGCTTCTGTACGAAGCAAACAAGGTCATTTCTTCTTCTTCTTCTTCTTCTTCTTCCTCTTCTTCTTCCATTTTTCTTTTTCTTCTTCAAATACATGTTATTATTCTTCTTCTCCACCAGCTCTATCTTTTTTTTTGTTTTTGTTTTTGTTTTTGTTTTTGTTTTTGTTTTTTTGGCATCTTCCTTTTCTTTATTTTGCATATTTACTGCATGCTCGCCTGAAACGTTAGAAGAAGAATCAAAAAAAGGGCCCGACTGAGCCTCGCTCTTCGGGCAGGCCAAAAAAATAGAGATTCGGTAGCAACATTGTATGTAATGAAAAATGAAGGATGTATGTAATATTGTTTGGTTCTTTGTGCAGAATCCATCGACGTTGACGATGTTCCAGACGTTCCAGACGTCCCTGAAAAAGAAGAGACCCCTGAGCCTCCTATGCCTAAGGGGTCCAGCAAGAAAAAGCCAGGTACTAGCAAATTTCATCTTTTTTTTTGTGCTTTTTTTTCAGTGTTTCTAATTTCTGACGTGACTAGGCAAGCCGAAGTCCAAAAAGCCCGCGGTCGACGCTGATGAAGTGGACATGTCGTTGGAGGTATAATCTTTCCTACTCCTTCTTCTTCTTTTTCTTTTTTTTTGTGAGGGGGGCAAAAGGTCTCTTTGGGCGCCGCAGCATATAGTTTAGAGAGGGGAGTATAGCTACTAGCTTTAGTATGGCTAGCTAGTGTGTGTGGCATTCTATCAGTGAGCCTTTCCCTGTCTTTTTTTTTTCGAGTATAATCTCTCTAACGGGAAGCGCTGACATTTTTTTTTCAAACTTTATTATTATTATTATTATTATTATTATTATTATTATTATTATTATTATTATTATTATTATTATTATTATTATTATTATTATTATTATTATTATTATTATTATTATTATTATTATTATTATTATTATTATTATTATTATTATTGTCAAGTTCTACCATCTGGGCCCTGTCGCCAGTTCGATTCCCGTCGGTGCCACCA
Organism: Paulinella micropora; assembly: GCA_019918135.1. Lineage (NCBI taxonomy): Eukaryota > Cercozoa > Imbricatea > Euglyphida > Paulinellidae > Paulinella > Paulinella micropora. The sequence continues at coordinate 101,649 of WBZZ01005082.1, forward strand.
GTATTTTCATTGAACATACCGGTCCGTCTGGACCAGTATTTTCATTGAACATACCGGCCCGTCTGGAAGTGTTGGAACTGCCTTTGCGGGGGTGTCATTAGAGCTTATCGTCAATTCTTCGTACTCCCCTCACGGGTGAGACGATGGAGGCGCATGTGCAGAAATGCATCAGCCATTGACAGAGAAGCACTATTATTATTATTATTATTATTATTATTATTATTATTGGACACCGTGATAGCCCAGTGGTCAAGTTCTACCATCTGGGCCCTGTCGCCAGTTCGATTCCCGTCGGTGCCACCAGTATTTTCATTGAACATACCGCTCCGTCCGGACCAGTATTTTCATTGAACATACCGGTCCGTCTGGAAGTGTTGGAACTGTCCTTGCGGGGGTGTCATTAGAGCCTATCGTCAATTCTTCGTACTCCCCTCACGGGTGAGACGATGGAGGCGCATGTGCAGAAATGCATCAGCCATTGACAGAGAAGCACTATTATTATTATTATTATTATTATTATTATTATTATTATTCTGGAGGGGTGCACAAGATGGCACTCCATGGGAAGAGGAGGTGGTTGGGCCTCTCCCCACGAAGGTGACCGCTTGGGGAGGGCGGTCACCGGGATATGCGCAACTCTCAACTGGGCATTTACTCGGTAGGGGTTCGGCCAGGCAGGTTGTGGGGTTGTCTGTTGGATTGTTGGTTGGCTCGTTTTTCTTGGCTGTTGGTTTGGGTCTGGTTTCCTGGTTAGCCCATTTTCGCCGAATTTCCTGCCGAGTAAATGCCTGGGGGCTTCCAGTTCCGGTTTGGTGATCTTGTTGAGGTGAGCATTCGGAGGAAACAGTACCGAGATGGGTTGAAGATAGGATTCACATTGAGCCGAGATGGGGCTGAGTTGACCTGTTCCAACTCGGCTCCATTTCGGCTTCATGTTAATCCTATCTTCATCCTATCTGGGTTTTGTCTCCTCCCTATCTTCGCTTCTTCGGGGTTGCCTAACTGGAACACATGATGAGCGCACGTTGGAGAGGGGCTTCTGAATCAGAATCAGTCGGTCCCAATGCCTTGCCAGTGCCTTGCTGCGTTGCCGTGCCTTGCCCCATGCATTCACACCCTCCACCGTTGCATTTCTAACTGAGCAGCTTCGGCTGGGATTACTATACTTGTCTGTAAGACCCTATAGGTACCGCTAGGTTCGCGCCTTCTATACCCACGTGGGGGAAGGAGTTTCAGCGGCACGCCGTCCGATCTGGCTCCACTCGGGGACACCCGTAGTACCTCATGATGTGTATTGTTAGGAGCAGCTGAAAGTCCATAAGGCATGAGAGTAGAGGCGTTGGCGATGCGATGGAGAGTGTGTGTAGTGCGTGAGGCAGGTTCTGGCGACGCTGGGGGTGCTGGCGGGCGCCGAAGGGCACGAAGCGACGCGGCTGCGTCCAGTGACACCGGCGGAAATGCGTGTAGTGTGTGTTGCAGATACCGCCGATGCTATTTGCATGGACGGGCGCTTTCCTCGGCGTAAAGAGGCGCGGCGGTGATGGCCAGCGACATTGGCCGTCTACTACTCTCAATGGATTACAAATACGCGAAGCACGGAGCTACCACTGTGGCCCTTATGGGACAAGGTAGAATCGCCGAAGACCTGGACAATCCCCGTGGGAATGCCTCTTCGACGGGCTCTGGCCCGATGTCCCAGGATGGGAGGATGAGGGCTCGCGTATATGACGGAATTTCTGAACCACGTGGAGAGGCTATGTTAGCTGCGCCTCATCCTTCCTCCCCAAACCTGGCACACGGGTCGGCGCTTCAACATAAGGCGAGCGGCGCTATGTGGCAGATGGCACCGCCGCCTCGACGGTACCGGCGGGTAGATCGGTACGACAAGGACGGGCGTAATCTGATTGTCTGGGGGCTCTCAGAACGCGCCAATCTACAGGAGATCGCCTCCAAAATGAGCGGTCTTGGTCTGGTGGTCCCGGTAATGGAGTGGCAAGGCCAGCGAATGTCTCGTCACCTGGAGCTGGTCTACGAGGACGATGACAGCAGGCAGACGGCGTTGCAGCAACTCAAACATCTCAAACTCTTCGGCAGAGGGGTCAATGTGGCCCTTGGGCGCAGGTTCAGGGACAGGGAACGTGTCCGAAGGCTTATTCGCATCCATCTGCGTGGGGAAGCGGCGGTCCGGAAGGAGGAAGCTGCGACGGGATATCGCGTCTTGCCTCTGCATGAAGAATGTGTCGATGATGTGCAGGTGGTGTCTTCGGAATTGGCTGCCGATGCACCTAAGTGTGTGTCTGAGTGTGCTGATATGCATGTGGTGCCCCTGCATTCGGCGGCCAGTGCAGTGGGGGACCAACCTGCGCAAGCACCTGCAGAGGGGGGCAGCACGAGGGCGGAAGCCAAGCGCGGCCGTCGGGTCCGGAAACGAGCCAAGAAGCACCGCTCCAAGCAGTTCGATACCGGCTTCAAGCTACTCGTCGCGAGTCACAACTGGCAGGGTAAAACGGGATACGACAACGTAGGCACGGCGGAATGGGCATCATTCTACAAGCACGAGGGCTGGCTAGTCATCGGGGCTCAGGAGCACCGCATGGGCAAGAAGCAACTTTCCAAATGCAGCCTGGATGGATTCCGGATTTTTGGAAAACCTGCGGAGGTCAGCGAGAAAAATCGCTGCAAGGGTGGGGTTCTATTCGCGGTGGCTAACTTCCTTGGTCCGTATTGCAACCTGGTGTCAGCCCCCGTCGACCACCGGCAGCAAGTGTGGCTGCGTATCGCCTCGGGTGTTACCGGCGCTCAGGATATCTATGTGGGCAACGGCTACTTTCCCCAGGAAACGCAGGAAGAAGAGTCGTCAGAGGCGTATGCGGCCTGGCAGGCAGCTATAGCTTTTTTTGGAGCCAAAGGTCTTGTGGTCACGGTGGCGGATGCCAACGCGAAGCTCGGGCCGGCATGCAGCCGAAAAGAGGAGGGCATCGTCGGTCAGCACGGGGAGGTCGATGATAAGGGAGCACCGGTACGTTCGGAGAACGGCAAGAGACTCGCGGCTGTCCTCGTCGCTACGGGCCTGCGAAATCTGAGCGGCTTCTCGTGCCCAGTGGAAGGGTCCTACTGGTGGTCCCGGCGTGAGCAGCGCGGCATGGGCACAGGCAAGCACCTCCTCGATTACATCTGCGCGTCGCCTGGCTTGGCATCTGGAGCAAAGTTCGGAGTATGCGAAGATGATCTTGATACGGACCACAAGGCAGTATGGGCCGAACTGACGTGGAGCGGCCAGCGCCGGCCAAAGCGGGCTGCGAAACCTTACAGGTCCTTTCGTGTTGATAAGCTTATTGGTGCTGGTGTCTCGGGTAATGATCACGCTGCGAAGCAAGCGCTGGATTATCTACGCGACAAGTTCGATGACGTATTCCAGCATTGCCTACAGAAGCTTGGAGTGCATCAGCTGCCTGAGCTTGACCTATCGGGTGGTGCCGACAGCCAACGGGTGGTAGATGACGTCACCGAGCGAGTGGCGCAGTCCTTCCGTATGGCGGCGCACCGGGTCCTTGGCTCCAGATGTATACGACCCCGTTTCACCAACAATTGGTTCGACGGGGAGCTAAAGGAGCTCATTCAGCAGCGCCGGGAGGCCTACGCAGCATACAGGAGGGATGAATCGAATGCGGAAGCCCGTCTGAATTGGCTACGGCTCCGCAAGCAAATTCGGAAGGCAACTCGGGCCAAGAAGTAATCCTCCTTGAAGCAAGTGCAGGAAGAAGCGGTCAAATGTCAACGCGAGCAATCCTCAAAGCACTTTTGGCTACTCGCGAAGCGGCTTGGCGGGGCACGCAGAACGAAGGTCTCCGCGCCGGTGCAAAGGGAGGATGGCTCACTGGCGTGTACGCTGCCGGAAAAGGTCGCTCGGTGGGAGGAATTTCGGAAAAATTCGGTGAAGCCACGGGAAAATCCGGCAAGTGCGGCTGTTGTGGTGGAGTGCTGTGCAGAAGCAGGCTCGCTGGAGTGGGAGGAAGCCGAAGCTAAGCGGCAGTTCCACTGGAACGATCGCTTCAGAGATGAGGTGGCCCGGGCTATGAAGGAGCACGAAGTAGGTGAAGACACTTGCGAAGAGCTGGACAAGCCGTTCACGCAAGAGGAGGTCCTTGCAAGGCAACGTGCCCTGAATAACCACAAAGCTTGTGGCGAGGACAAAGTGAAGAACGAGATGCTCAAGTATGGCGGCGCCTACATCAATGGCTACTTAACGCAGTACTTCAACTGGATTCGAGAAGCCGAGAGGACTCCAAAAGCTTGGGGCAAGGGAATCATCGTCAATATCCCCAAGGGTGGGGATCCTACGGATCCTGACAACTGGAGGGATATCTCGATTATTAGTTGCCTTGGTAAGCTGTATCTGTCCTTATTAGCTACTCGTCTAACGCTCTTCGTGGATGGCCCGGATAAGCTACGTCCAGAGCAGGGAGGCTTCCGCCCGGGGCGTCGCACTACGGATCAGGTCTTTACCCTTTGGCAGAGGTTGAAGGGGCGTCAGCAGCAGAAGCGGGAGTCGTATGTCCTGTTCGTCGATCTACGCAAGGCTTTCCCGTCTGTTTGGAGAGATGGCCTATTTGAGAGGCTCTGGAAGCTGGGTGTAAGGGGCAAGTTCTGGCGCACGCTACGCAGGTGCTACGAGCAGACTTCGTCGCAAGTGCTAGTTGATGGAGCACTCACCCCCGAAGTACTGGAGGGTGTAGGCGTCCAACAGGGGTCCCCTCTCTTTCCCACACTCTTCAACGTCTTTATGGATGAGCTGTGTGATCGGCTGGCGAGTGCCCTCAAGATCACGGATGTGAAGCGGCTGAACGACATCAAGGCACTTCTATACGCGGACGACGTGGCCCTCATCGCTCACAGTCGCACCGAGCTCCAGAAGATGGTCAATGTTGTGGCCAAGTTCGCGGAAGATTACCGGCTGGAAGTCAACTTGAAGCCCGGCAAGACGGAAATCATGCCCATTTACACGTCGAGCAAGGCGAAACGACCAAGTATCAGGGAGCGAGGTGAGCCCGTGGTGTGGTTTCGCGGCCAGAAGCTTTGTGTCACCAGTCAGTACAAGTACCTGGGAGTGGTTATCACCGACGACCTGAAGTGGAAGGAGCAGGCCCTGCGGGCTACGCGTGTCACTGAAGTCGCCACCGCAGGTTGGTACTCTTTGTGGTGTGCAGGTGAGATACAAGCTAGGTATCGTCTCATGTGCTGGAATCAACTTGTGGGGGCCAAGCTGAAGTACGCCTTCGATGTCTGGCGTGCCCCCGTATCGCAGCTCACCAAGCTGGAGGCAGCAATGCTGCGCCCCATGAGGATGATTCTCGGCATCAGCCCTAAGACAAGCAAGTGGATTACACTCTTTCTGGCGCGCTCTTTGAGTGCGGAGCGTTTGCGGCGGGCGGCGCAACTGAAGTTCTATGGACGGCTGCGTGTTCTACCGGAGAAGCGATTTCCTGTCATCGCATCTCAAGTCAAATCCGACTGGACTGCGGAGGCCGAAGGCGCTATCAGGGACTCAATGGATCTACAAAAAGGGCTTCAGGAGCTCCTAAATAGCTCAGAGAAGGACCTCGAGGGTTGGTTTTTGACTGTGGACAAGTGGGCCCTTCAGCAGGACGTCAAGATGGTGCAGCAACTGATGTGGGACAAGCGAGAGGCAGGCAGCGATCTTACTGATGGCCTGCGAGTCATCCTAAGACAAGTCTTTGGAACTAAGGAGTTCCCAAGATGGGTAGCCCTTGATGATGCGCATTATAATCTGCTTCGGAGAAGGTTGCTCAGCTGCAACAACCGCCTTCGGTTGTACCGCAGCAAGTTGGTCAGTGGCATGTCCCCTCGCTGCTTCTGTTGTCATGATGATGTCAATGAGTCCCTTGCGCACTTCTTATGGGATTGCCCCATGCATGAGGGGAGACGTAAGCAGCTGTTGCTGAGTATGCAGAGGCTCGGTGGCATGGCTGTGGGGGCTGCTGAGGGGGATGGAGGGAGTGAGGAGGGTGGTGAGGTCGTAGGCGGTGAGGTTGTGGTGGAGGATGTGTTGCTTGGGCGGGAGCGGGAGGGCTCTGTGCGGCAGGGTTGGGATGATATGTCGCCTGTGGATCAATCACGATTGTTTTGTAAGTTTTTTCAGGGGAAGTCGCGCTTCCGCAGTAACTTTAGGCTTGCTGCGTTGTTAGGGTTTACAGCGTTGCGTCCCCCTCTAAAGTTGGATGTGTTGTTTGGATCATATGTGTCTGAGTGTTGGTCTGCTAGGGAGGGTAAAAGGGAGGAGCTTGGGGTGGAGGATGGGGGCGAGGAGGTGATTGACCTCACTGAGGTTCCATCAGCTTCTGTCCCACCCTCTCCCCCAAGTGACGTTGATGTTGCGCGGCGCGGCCGTCCGCGCAGAGTGGACGTCCTGGCTAGAGAGAGGGGTTCGGGAGCGCAGCGTAGTGTCTCGGAGTTCTTCTCTTCAGCTAACACCCTCGCATCTAGCTCTTCATGCACTTCACAGCCCCCATCTGCCCCTGCTGTTGCTGTTGCTGCTATGTCTGTTTGGTGTTCTGACAATGCGTTGGGATCGGCTGACCCCGGTGACCCAATGGAAGCACATGTCCAGGATCTGGATCTGATGCTATAGTCTGAGGAAGCCTATTATTATTATTATTATTATTATTATTATTATTATTATTATTATTTTTTTTATTATTATTATTATTATTATTATTTTTTTATTATTATTATTTTTTTTTTATTATTATTATTTTATTATTATTATTATTATTATTATTATTATTATTATTATTATTATTATTATTATTATTGTGGACACCGTGATAGCCCAGTGGTCAAGTTCTACCATCTGGGCCCTGTCGCCAGTTCGATTCCCGTCGGTGCCACCAGTATTTTCATTGAACATACCGGTCCGTCTCTGGACCAGTATTTTCATTGAACATACCGGTCCGTCTGGAAGTGTTGGAACTGCCTTTGCGGGGGTGTCATTAGAGCTTATCGTCAATTCTTCGTACTCCCCTCACGGGTGAGACGATGGAGGCGCATGTGCAGAAATGCATCAGCCATTGACAGAGAAGCACTATTATTATTATTATTATTATTATTATTATTATTATTATGGACACCGTGATAGCCCAGTGGTCAAGTTCTACCATCTGGGCCCTGTCGCCAGTTCGATTCCCGTCGGTGCCACCAGTATTTTCATTGAACATACCGGTCTATTTCTGGACCAGTATTTTCATTGAACATACCGGCCCGTCTGGAAGTGTTGGAACTGCCCTTGCGGGGGTGTCATTAAAGCTTATCGTCAATTCTTCGTACTCCCCTCACGGGTGAGACGATGGAGGCGCATGTGCAGAAATGCATCAGCCATTGACAGAGAAGCACTATTATTATTATTATTATTATTATTATTATTATTATTATTATTATTATTATTATTATTATTATTATTATTATTATTATTATTATTATTATTATTATTATTATTATTATTATTATTATTATTATTATTATTATTATTATTATTATTATTATTATTATTTAGGGAGTACATAGGCCATCGGTCCCTTTCCATGGGCTGATTGGTATAAAGCTCCTAGAGTAATGTTCTATGCCGTCACTTCCTTTATTCCACCGATTGGTGTGGAGACTTTCCTTATGGAATGGAGGACTGGATGCACATGGCCTTTTGGCTCCAGCAATTGGCAGGAGATACACTATTATTATTATTATTATTATTATTATTATTATTCTTTATTGTTGTTGTTGTCGTTGCTGTTGGTTTGTTCTGCCACTGCCTTGTTCGCAAGAAATGAACGACTTGTTTCAAAACAACGGCGACCGGTATTGTATTCAGGGTAGTTCGTCCGCCGGCGTGTCGAAAGAAGTCGTTCAGGATCTTGTGAACAAGGCAATGTCAGAACAAGCCGCATCCATTAAGGAAATGCTAGCAGAAGAAAGAAAGTTGAGAGAGGAGGAAAGGAAGAAAAAAGAAGCGCAAGATCGGAAGGAAAAAGAGGCGCAAGAGAAGCGACAACGGGAAGAGGAGAGAAGAAAGAGGAAGAATTCGAAGAAGGAGAAGGAGGAGGAGGAGGAGGAAAGCTCAGAAGAAGAGAACGAGAGAGTGAAGAAGAAGAAGAAGAAGAAGAATAACAAGAACAAGAAAAACTATGATGATAATGATAACAACAACAACAACAACAGCAACAACAACAGCAACAACAACAACAACAACAACAACAAAAATAGTAAGAGCGAGAGAGAAAGCTTGCTGGAGGATCTCATCGCGCGGATGGCAGCTGGCGCTCTGTCTGCTGGTAACTCACCTTCCACCCCCCAACGCGGCACCGGTCTCACCGCTCCCAGCTCACCTAACGCATGGGAGTTTGTTTTAGCATCGCTTGCGCTGACTCGGCGCTAACTTCAAATGCACGCACCAGGTAGTTTGCATAGCTTTCACTTTTCTCCTTCATCTGAAAGATGTTTGAATTTGTTTTGTGTTTTTTTTCTTTGTAGTAGTGTAGTATTAATCGTAATTTTTTGCACTGGCAGGTTTGTTATGGTCGAAAGCGGGATTAAGAACGTTTGTCGCGTGCAAGAGTTAAACAAACTTCTAATTTAGTTAGTATGATATTACGGAGTTAGATTTATTATTTTTTTTAGTAATTAAAGAAATTTTGTTGTAGAATCTATGTATTTTGCGTGGCGACATCGCACTTCTCTTCCTCCCCCGTTCCCCCCTCCCCCCTCCCCCCCCCCGGGGGGGAATTTATTGTAGGTAAAAGCAATGTTTATTATCATAATAAAGTAAAATGCTTAATGTAAACAAAGATAAACAAAATTAAAAGCAAATTCTGCATGTTGGGCATTGTTATCATCATAGATTCATAGTAGCCGGGACTATGAAAAAGGAGAAAGATTACCGTGTCGGACCGGTTCCTGCCCACCTCTGAAGATGAAGTTAAAGTGTATTACAATTAATAAAAACATGTTTTAATATTATTTTTATATGTTCTGCAATCAGTGAATTGATTTCCTTTCATTTCCACACGTTTTCAAAAAAAGTCCATATACTTCATGGAAAATTTCGGAAAAAGGGATACCCCCAAGATTGTCGAATGTTTAGTTAAATTACAGTAGGATATGAAGAAATGGCACGAGAGTAGATACGGACATATACCACCAGACCAACGCCCTATTCTTAAATATGGTAAGTTAGATTATAAGACATTTTTCCGCGATGTTTTATCTCAACACGAGGGCAAACTCACGACACTAAAAAGATATGTATGACAGGTTTCATGTGTAAGCCGCAGTTAGTGCTATGTCTCTCATCACATCAATATTAAAATATGATGGTTTAAAAGATGCATAATCCGCAGATGCCGTTTTATAATATACTTCCAATGTTATTGGAGCATCTGTCGCATATGTTAATAAAACCTCATTAGTCGTATTTCCAGAAATTCGTATTGTTGTATTATTGGTGGTGTCCGCGGGATTTGGACAAGTCATTAACCATATCATTTTCATTTGGACTCCGTATCTTTGAATTAGCCATATACAATCAAAAGACTTATACTCAATGGCGGTTGTATAATTTAGCATTTCGCTGTAAAAGTCATCAACATTTGTTCCGTCCGTTTTATGAAACCAGAACTGAAAAGTTCCTATTCCAGTCGGGGCGGGCAAATTCAAAGACCCGCGAAAAGCAACTTTAATGAAATAACCATATCCTAAATTAGATATTGTTTTGCTACCATAACCGCCCGTGCAAAGAGTAGTGAATGTGGAACTTTCCATCCACGACCTAAGATCAAGGCCAACATACGCATTTTGAATGTTTCTTGTTAATGTCGGGGTAGCAGTAACGGCAATAGTTTTAGTATCTATTGACTGCTGTTCTTGCGATCGTCCGAATATATTCATTTTTTTAAGACCAAATATATATATATATATATCTTATATTATAAGATTGGATATAAAATAATAGAACTAAAATATGAATCATTTAGGCAATCCGTGGGCATATCACTATTACGGCTCTGTGATAATAGACGAGGATTTAGAAGTTGATGGTGTATTATATGGCGATCATATTGAAGCAAACTCAATACAAGCAAGGACGGACGACATAACAATATCGTCGCGAAATAATAACTCCTCTTTGTTGATATCTGATACTGGTTATGTGTCAATTAATAACGAATACGACTTACCAATAGCGGACGGCACGGCGAACCAAGTATTGAAAACGGATGGGTTGGGTAATACTTCATTTGCTACATTATCTTCAAGTTATATAAGCGATTTTGAATTGGATAAATTAACGGATGTAGTCATAACGGGCACACCCAACAGCAATCAATTGCTTATTTACAGCACAGGGCAATGGAGAAATACAACATCACCTTATCTTAGATTGGATGGGCTCGCTATGATGTTTGGAGATTTAAATATGGGAGGTTTTAACATAGCAAATGTTGGTAATGTTGATGGTGTTGATGTTTCCGCTCTTGATAGTGCTGTGGTTAAACTAACAGGCAACCAAACCATAACAGGAAACAAAATATTTACTACTTATTTGGGTATAAAAGACTCAAATCCATTAAACACAGGGAGGTTGTTCTTCAACTACAACAATAATATAGGTGCTATTTATTCGGCGGAACCAGATGGAGCAACGGGTTATCAACTGAATATTGTCGGCTCGTCCATAGTCTTCGCCCCAGCAACAGGGGGTGGAATAACATTGATTGGCAATGTTTTTAATTTTAATAGCACGACAGCAATCAGCGGACTTCCAGCACCATTCTATGACGGCGATGCTTCAACAAAAGCATATACTCATACGAAACTGGCAAAGGACGGCACAACGGCTATGACGGGCAGTTTAAATATGGGAGGATTTGCGATTACAAATGTTGGTAATGTTGATGGTGTTGATGTTTCCGCTCTTGATAGTGCTGTGGTCAAACTAACAGGAGACCAAACCATAGGAGGAATAAAAATATTCAGCAGTATAATAAATGCTAGTGCGGGGATTGATATGAAAAGCCAAAGCATAACAAATGTTAATCTTGTTGATGGCGTGGATGTTTCCGTTCTTGATACTTCAGTGGTTAAACTAACAGGAGACCAAACCATAGCAGGGAATAAAAAATTTACATCAACTTTAGAAGTAAGTGGTTCGTCCAACCCTACAACTTTTGATGGTATTGGCATAGCCTTTGATACAAAAATAGGAATGATTGCAGCACAAAAACCAGCAACAGCGACTTGGTATCCAATACAAATAACGGGTTCGTATGTTGAGTTATATTCAGGTAATACTTTAATTATTACCGCAACTGGAACAACATTAAGTTTGAATAACAACAAAATAACAAACTTAGCCACACCATCAGCAACAACGGACGGAGCAAACAAAAGTTATGTGGATACATTAGACGGGCAAAATGTGAAACTAACTGGAAACCAAACCATAGCAGGAATTAAGACATATAGCAGTGGTGTTGAAATAACGGGAAATTCAATCAATTCAACAACAAAGGGCACATTTATCGTTTTCAATTCTACCAGTAATATCGGTTCTATTGCTAGTTTGGATATGAAAACTGCAACATATTACAACTTTGAAATTTCTGCGAAAAAAATAAGTTTTATTATTGACGGGACGATTGTTGCGTGGATTAATGCCACGGGCTTAGATTGTAATAGCAGTCGGATTGTTAATCTAGGAGCATCACAAAATGCGAATGAAGCGGTAAATAGGCAATATCTGGATGACAATTGTGTGAAACTAACAACAGACCAAACCATAACAGGAAGTAAAACATTTAATGGTGCGAGCACTACGATTAAATATCTAACTCTAACGAACAATGCCGATTTTAATAATCAAACTATCACTAATGGTGGAAATATAACATATAATGGGGCGAGGATATTAAACCAAAATGGAGGTGATATATTCTTTTCACAGACATCAGGCGATTATCAGTATTTCTTATTTACTCTAAATACCGCTACAAGTGGAACCGCGAACCAAAGAGGTTATGTATTTACGAATGTAGCATTTGACGCAAAAGGAGCAGGTCTTTATATTTCAAAACTTTTGGACAATAAAAGTGCTTCATCTGATATTGTCCGTTTTAACAATGCTGGCGGTATGCGATTTTATGGTGCCTTAGATATGAACTCAAACAACATAACAAATTGCGGAACAATAACGGGAACTACATTAACGGCAACTGCTGGCATGACTACAACAACATTAGCAACAAACGACAAAATAACAACAGCATCAGGCAAACCAATAATTATAGGCAACTCAACAAAAGGAACAGGAGCAACAGGCGGATTAGAGTTATATGGAACGGCGAGCGACCCCGCGGGGCCACATATACAGGCAATAACGACGACGGACATCCATCCAGTTTTTCAAATGTGGAATTATGCTCATTATGATATTACTTTAGGTTTTGATGCTTATGTGTCTGGAGGGGCATGGAAATCATCTTCTGCGACATCAAATTTTTTAATACAAAAAAGCACTAATCTTATTTTCTATTACAAATCAGGAGCAACGGTTGGAAATAATGTATCGTTTAATGTCGCAATGGACATCAGTAGCACAACGGGCTTATTAACAGCAAATGCGGGGATATCAACAACAACTGCAACCGCAAGTGGATTAATAACGGCAAATGCTGGTATATCAACAACAACATTAACTGCGAGTGGATTAATAACGGCAAATGTGGGAATTACATACACAGGCACACTATCATCGGCATTAGCATCAACTAATGGGGCAAAAATAGCAATTCAAGGACAAACAGACGGGACGAATGCGAGAGGAATATTTGTATGGGATGCTACTGATTCAAACTGGGGGATTTATATGTCTCAGTCTGGGAATAATAGGTCACTAAGTGGAGGAACAGCACCAGCAGGAGGAGGCGGAGGATTAACTTCTTATGGTATTAGATTTAGAGTGAATGGTTCTTCAACGAGTGGGTTCATATGGGAGAATAATTCAAATACTGCTTTAATGTCATTAAGAGCAAGCAATGGTCAGTTATGGGTATTGTCTAATCCAATTCAATATTCAAACAGGAGAAAAAAAGAAGATATAAAGGAATGTTTAGGCTTAGATTTTATTAATAAGTTAAATCCAGTCTGTTATCGTATGATTGATGACAACAAGAAATGTAGGACTGGCTTAATAGCACAGGAATTAGAAGAAATACTAACAGAAATGGATATGCTAGATTTTGGCGGTTTTATAAAAGAAACAATTATGGTTCCGTGTCCAAAGCAAAGAAAAGAATGCGAATTGAAAGGTGTGAGTGTTAATCCAGAAGATGTTAAATGTATTGATAGTGGTGATGTCGGTTATGGTATAGGTTATTCCGAGTTTATCGCCCCGTTAATTAAGGCCGTTCAACAATTATCAGAAAAGATAGTTAATTTAGAAAAACAAAATAATAATCTCATGCTTATTGTAGAAGATCTATCTAAGCAATTGGCAGAAATCAGAGCAGTCGTATTTTCAAATGTCAAATAATACAACTAGACTTCATAGACCACCACCTATCATGGATATGGATGGCGAACTAACTCCAGAATTAAAATCTCGCGTTTTGGATATTGAACTAAAGACAGAAGAGAAAAAAATTGACAATGAAATTGAGAACGAATGGAATTGCTGTATGTCAAATAAGAAAACCGACAGCAGAATGATTAAATATTTATTTCAAATGGGTGTCATCATTGCCATTATAACCCTTTGTATAGTTAAGCTATCTGAGAAGAACTTGCCGTGCGAGGTTGCTAATACTTATGTCGGAATCCTAACATTACTTATAGGCATATGCCTTCCTTCTCCAAGTTCTGGGGGTGGCAAGAAGTAAATTAAGATAATAAACTAATTGTTAATATAATGAAGTATTGTCATTCGTGTAAAATCTTCTATCCTCCCATATTTTTTGTGGGCAAAAAATGGAAATTGTGTAAGGAATGCGATTCGTGTCGCAAAAAAAAGAATATCAATAATGAAATATGTGTTCACATGAATAAACAGAAATATTGTTTGCTGTGTATAATGTCGGAAAAAAAACCAGAACCGATTACTCATTCTGAACCATGGATGGAGTGGTTGGATTAAATATCATTACATTCATACATATGTGTCATATACCATCCATTATCACCCCCGCACATCAAAGGCAGTGCCTCATCAAAACTGCGACACATATTATTTCCGTTATTTATGAAGACACACTTAAACCCAGTATCTACCCCTTGCTTTATACAATAAGCACACGATTCATTCTTTTTTTCTGAGTATCGCGAGTAAAAGTCGCAGGCAGTCCGCGACATAGCAAATCTAGATAACACAAATAATAATATTAATAACATATATTTAACTCCCGCTTTTCCCCTCTTCTTTAATTATATTATTATAAATTGCTTCTCGTTGCTTATCTGATAGCGGTAAGCGGTAAAGGATATTTTGAGGTTTTCTGAAAATGTTGGGGTTTCTATTCACTAAGTTCTGAGTGATGCGGATTTGGTCAATTTCCTTTCCTAGCCTTTCCAACTCTTCAAGTTGTTGCTCGTCTTTGCTTTTTTCTTTTTTATTATCCATCTTGTATTATACCGCGGATAAAAAAAATGCCACACAAAAATTCATTTTTTACGTATTATAACAAAATTAGACACGAACATAAGTATTTGTTGGATGAAGCAGATGCTGATTGGGCTGAACAAGTTAATGAAGGCATCAATAGTCAAGCCCGCGAGAGGCTTAGAGCGGATAGATTGTTGGATGCTTCAACAAGAAGGGGGAATACTATGGAGGATTTAAAAGATAAGATTAGTGCGTTGGACAATAAGCAAAGTATTTATGCAAACATGAATTACGATGAACTGAAAGCACACCTTCAAGATGACGGCATTGATATGAAAGAATTTGAAAGAAAACACGGAACTGCCCCCATGAACGAACAAATGATTGAAATGCGAAAATTTGCAATGGCTACCGATAAATATGATATAATGCACATAGAAGACAATATCCAGCAAATGAAGCGTGATATAGCACAATTGGTAAAACAAGAATATAAAGGAGAAGACTTAAAACGATTAACCGATAAGGGTTTAACGTATTTGAAAAACAAAGGCAAAGCGGACAAAACTCGCGTAATACGAAGAGAGGATAGAAAGCAAGCGGAGCAGGAATATGAGGAATGGAAAGAAAACCGAGAAGAGTGGGAGAGAAAACACCCAGATGATGCTTTAATAGAAGCACAGATAGGCGACGAACACGAGATGCTTGTGCCACGAATAGGCGATGACCCCCGAAGTGTAGAAAGATTTGTTAATGCTATTATTAGAAGTATTCAAGAGATAATTATGAGTCCCAGACTTAATAGATTACTTAACCTTGCTACAGGTGTTGGGCGATATGGTGTGAGAAGGCTAGCGTGGGGGCAGATATTGAGATTAGTTGCCAACAATCCACAACTACGTGCGATGAATGTTGGATTACTTGAAAGAAGAAGAGCAGATGCTTTCAATGCCCTTTTGCTAACACTAGCAAGAAATGAAATGCCACAGGGCTTACCTCCGCCTAATCCTCGTTTGATCGCAGGCGGACAGCAAAGAATAGGTGATTATGTATTAAGTGACTATGCGCACAGATTAGGCATTGGAATGACGTCTTTAAAAGCGTGGGAAGTTTTTAAAACAGGCGTAGAGACTATGACAGTTCTCGGTCTTGGAAAAGCACTTAAGGAAATATACAATACATGGTCTGCTCAACCAGATGCTCTCATTAAGTTGGAAGAAGAACGAATTCATACCGAGGGAAGTAATTATAATGGCGGGGGCACACGAGTGGAAAGCCGTCTTCAATTAGAAGATAGAACTCGTGGCAAATTTCCTTACATTCTACCAGCAGATGCTTTGGACTTAGTTGCTTTCGAACATGATTTCTTGTATGCGTCAGGCGACAAGAATGTCCAAGACTTTGCCGATAAACGATACTTTGAAAGAATTACCAATATGAGTGATTATCTAACGAGTAATGGATTGGCTACGGCCGAAGTTGCCAAGAGTATTTTTGACAATTACAACTCAATGTTTTCAAAAGCGGATATATCTAGAATGGCCTTAGAAGCACAGGGGAGGGCACGCGGTGGAGTATCTTTTTGGGATACGATGAAGTTTTGGAAAACTATCAAAACCACTCCTCCAGATGCGAAGTATAACGGATTTATAGGCGATGTAGATAAAACATTGATGTCCATGATTTGTATCATGAAAAATGTGGGCAGTTTTGACAAGGATGCAACATTTAAAGTAAATAAAGTAGTAAATCCTGCTACATTTAATAAACAATATGCGGAACTCGTTGATGGTTTTAATAAAATGGTTAAATCACAAGAAACAGCCGATGGTGTGAAAGGATATTCTCTTATCGCACCAGCAAATGAAACTACAATTAATAATTTTATAGAAAAAATAAATACACAGAGCACAAAAGATATTCCACCAAATATAGAAAAAGATATAAATCTTAGCGTTGAAGTCCCGATCGCATACTCAGACAACATGGTAGTAGCAGATACTATTGGACTGGGCAATAACTTGCTCATACTTGATGATAAAGGCGCCCAAACGAGGCACTTAAAGGGATTTGTTAAATCGTTGAAAGAGAAAACTGGAAAGAAAATTAAACTTTCCAACTATGACGATCCAAAAGTTGGATGGGAAGAGGCCATCAAACAAGCACTAAATCAAGGTGCTAGTAAGTCAGATAGAGCAGATGCAGACGATATTTTGGATAAGAGAATTTACGAAGAAATGCGGGGTAAATTGACACCAGACCAAATGAAGCAATTGGAGGATTTAGAATTGGAGGATTTAGAATTTGGAAAGGCAATACCAACACCAGCACCACCGCAAACCATGCCACCACAAACTCAACCACCAGCACCACAACCAACACCTGAACCCAAACCAATACCAGCGCCACAGACAACAGCATTTGTAGAGGAACCTGTTCAACCGCCACAGAATGATTTAAAAGAAGACCCAGATAATGCAACAACTAATGCCCAAATGGTTGATAGCATGAGAAGCATTGATAAATTGGTTGATAAGATTATGGGAAAATCTCCCGCCGATGAAAGAGAAGATTTAATGGCACTTATTCGTTTTCTAATGCCAAGCGACCAAAATGGAGGTATCTGCACTTCACAAACAAACCCACTTATTAAAGGCAACGAACTAAGACGCGATCGCATGCTAGACACCAAGAATGATTTTGAATCACTAGACAACACACTTTATGGCAACACAAATAATCACTTTATGTTGAATAAATACAATAGAGCAGTCATTTAGACCAGAATGAATGAAAAAAGAGAGTTTCCAAAAATGAAACGAAAACTAACTAGAAACTTCTCAGCGGAAATCCCGCGACAAGTCCAAACTCGTCCAGAAAGAAAGGATTTTAAACCGCTTGTCAATCCTCCAAGTAATTACGCTTTTGGTAGTCCTTACTCTCCTTATTTCTATAATTATGCTTCACCACCCCAACCCTTTGGCGCCGAATATGATAATTACAGATATAGTCCAAACTATTTTCAAAACCCATAATATAGTAAGACATGCCTAAATCTATACATAAAGGATTAATAGCAAACAAGTTGCCACGAAAAACACTTTTGAAGCAGAATCTGGAGAAGACCAACATAGAAAAAGCACACGAGGAATTTACTATTGATAGACCAGTAATAACAGAGTTAGATAGCAAAAAACCGCCCAAATTGAAGAATGATTTGGAAATACAACCAATTAAAACACAAAGAGATGGTGTTGAATTGCTTCCTATTCAAAAAGAAGGAATATTGCCAGCAATGGGGACTATGGTTATATGTGCGAGCACTGGTGGAGGCAAATCAGTTATGATTTGTAATCTACTCGCCAAAAAGAACATGTTGAAAGGTTTTTATGATAGAATAGTCGTCTTTTGCTTAAGTCCGTGCCCGATTTTAGAAGACACTCTTAAGTTAAAAAAAGAAGACATAATCAAAGAAGATAGACCTGAGTTAATGAGAGAAATATTAACCAAACAAAAAGAACTGATTAAAACGAAAGGTTTTAAGAAAGCACCAAAGATATTATTGTTATTAGATGACATTGCGCAGAGTAAAACTTTTCTCAAATCAGAAGTGCTTACTGAGTTGTTTTTCGCTTCAACACATGCTAAAGTGTCAGTCTGGGTAGCAACTCAGAGTTATACACAACTTCCACGAAGAATAAGAATTAATCGCCATTGGATGATTATTTTTAATGGAGTAAGGAGAAGCGAACTTGACAGACTGGCAGATGAATATGAAAGTCCTTTTCTCACTAAAAAGGAATTTTACAATATGGTTAAATATGCCACAGCAGAACCTTATTCGTTTCTAGCAATTAATAATACTGCTAGTGATAGAACAACCCAGTTTAGAAAGAATTTCTCTACTATATTACGGCTTAATAAGGATAGAGATATGACGAACTTGTAAAATTAAATGAAATGTTTTTTTTCGCCATAATATATGACATGACGGAATCAACTAAATTATACAAAACTTGCTATCATCAGGCAATCGCACTTTGGCATAAACAAAATGCACAAGGAAAATTCGTAACCATTCGTAAGGGAACGCCCGAATACTTAGCAGTAAGGAAGATAGAAGAGGATATTAAGAGTGGTAAGATTAAGTGTCAATTAAAGCCAAAAGTAAGCAAAGTAAGTAAGAAAAATGAACAACCTATTGCCAGCGGGCAACCAGACCAAGTGCCGGACGAAGCATTGAAAAGAAAGGCTCCAGACATAGCATCGGCGAATAATTCGTCTCCCGAACCAAATGCAAAACCTGTTGAAATGTCTCCAGCGCCTAAGGTTGAACAATCCCTACCAAAATCTGTTAATCCCACTCCTGTTGCTGTGCCAAAACAAACTACTACAACACCAGCAAGCAAGATAGAAGCAATAGAAGATGCTTCTAAGGAAACTCCACCACCAACCAAAGAAGTTGCTCAAACTAGCGATGTTAATGTAAATCAAGCCATAACGGATTTAAACAAAATGAAAGAGGAAAGAATTACACACAAGAATTTACAAATTATGAAAAAAATAATTAATGCTAATTGATAAAATAATTATTATTCTATATAATGATTAAAAACACACATGCCTCCAATAGATTGTCTAACGAGTTTATTAACAAACTCAACGAAGGAAACAGGCCCGCGAGTGATGGGTTTCAATTGAATCAATTTGAATTGTGGAGTAGTCATGGTGCCCCATTAGTTAATCAACCATTGACCGAATTTGGCGACCTTGTCTCACATGAGAAGAGCACTATTCAAAACACATTAACAGACATTTCTGATAACAAAGAAAATGCGGATGTTGTTGATTTGGACACCGCTGTTAGCAGTTTGGCTTATTTAAAGAAAGCGGTTCAAAATGCTGAGGCAAGAGAGTTTCAATTGACTTCACCACAAGATGCGAGACTTGACAATATACAAAATTCAGTTGATATTATTAAACAATCCGTTTCAAGTGAATAATTAATTATTTTTAAATTCTATTGTTATTTTTTTATTATAGGAACATTGCGAATTTTACTATCCTACAACCACAACAAAAAAAAATGGAAGGAAAGGATTCTAAAAATACTGAGGAGTTGATGACTCTCAACAACCTCAGATATGAGTTGCCAGCAAATCTAGCACTCACTGAACAGGGAAGTATCTTTAAGAAGAACTTCTCTGACCAGCAGACTTACACCAGTTCGTCTGGGACTGAAATGATTTTTACATTACAGGCAAGCACTGATTTTGTTTATGGAAAGAATTGTTATTTAACATTTGATGTCAAGGCCGACGGGTTGGTTACGACCGCAGGCAATAACTGCGCGATTGGTTTTCAAAACACTCCCGCGACTGCTATTTTTGAAAGATTTTTGTTGGAAAGTAAGGACGGTAGCGAACTTGAACGAATTGAAGATTTGAATAAACTGGTGCGAAATACTCTCCCGTGGCATTATCCTTTTGATTATCGCCGACAGGCACAGATGGCGGGACAACGAGAGAATGTTGAAGTTAATGCTAATATTACCGATACTTCTGTTACTGATTTTGCTATTAATACTCCTACAGTCGTTGGCACTGGTCAATACTTAAAAGTTTGTATTCCTCTCCATTACTTTTCGGGGGTGTTTAATGAAGAAACTCTCATTCCTCCCTCTCTCATTAGTGGTATGAGGCTTCGTTTGACATTTGCACCACCTCAGGAAGCATTTGCCATTATCGGAAGCACTGATGGTAAGGTTTCTACTGGGTTTGATGGTTCTGCTTTGACTTACACCGTATCAAATCCAGTTGTAATATTGGAGACATTTTCTCTTGCTCCCGCCGTCCAGAGAAATATTATGGAACAGATGGGAAGCAAGGATGGGCTTCCATACACTTATGAGACATATTACAATCAAAAGGCTAATCCGGGCACTTCCGATGATTTCAATCTTCAAGTGAATAAGGCCGTTGCTCGCGCTCAGTGCTTGTATATCGTAACTCAAAATGTGCTCGCTGACAATGCTGGTATTGATAACCTTGGAACTGCTCAAATGAATTATAAGCAGTATCAGTGTCGTATTGGTGATTGGTATGCTCCACAACAAAAGATGGAACTTGGAGGAAGCACCGATACTCTGGCAGCCGTTCAACGAGGATGTGCCGAATTGTATATTAACAATCTTCAAGCGACTATGGGCATTCGCGATGCTTACATGTCTTCATCTGTTTCTCTTGAAAACTTTCGCAAGTATTATTCTACTTCAGATAAAACAGGACTTACATCTAACTCAGGATTTGCTACCATTATCCAGACACTCAATCAATCGCCACACATTGGAGCATCTGGTCTTGCGGTTAATAACTCACGAACTGCGGAAGTCACTCTTCGTTATGCGGCCGATTATAACACAGATCGCGCCATCACCGCTTGGTTGAAATATGTTAAAGTCGCGTCTATCTATCCCAGTAGATGTGTCGTAAAACAATAAAAAAAGATTAAAAAAAATTAAAAATTAAAATATATTATAATATAGCAATGTCTTTTACAATCTCCAACTTAGAAGACGAAAAGCGAACCCGCAAAATTTCCTCCTTCGTGTCTCCTCAAGTGATAAAACGGAATCAAAATCCGCTTCTACTCACAATGGCCGTTTCGTTGTTGATCTCCCAGCAACTGGTCGTAATATTGATATAATCAGTGCTTATGTCGTAAAGAGTATCTCTATTCCAAATGTTTTCCCAAACATACCGAGTTATGCCAACACTCTCACATTGATTAAAACAACGGGATCTGCTACAAAAACGGCAATCGTAACAGAAAATCAATACACCATTGATACATTTATTACCGCTCTTCAAACTGCGGTTAATTCAGCAATTGCCCCCGACTCCGTAGTTATAACTTTGAACTCCGTTAATAAATTGAATTTCGCTTTCACTGGTGATACGTATGCTTTTGATTACGATAATAGCACGATTAGAGACAAGATAGGACTAACTGCCGATATTTCGGCCGCGGCGAGTAGCACAATGCAATCTATCGTGAATTTAATCGGTGAAACGGCCGTTTATGTTCATAGTCGTGCTTTAAATCAGTCTGGTTTAGTTGAAGCAAATGGTAATTTCTCTGTCGTTGGTAAATGTAATTTAGATAAGCCCTATGGAGTCCAGTGCTACTTTGAATCGTCAAACGATGTTGCTGATTATGTCCATTTAATACAACAAAAAGTTTAAGATCTATTGATATCGTTATTAGCAATGCGAGCGGTGAAGTTTTGGAGGTTCCTTTAAACTTTGAGGTTAGTATTCTCTTGAAGGCGTATCATGCGTAATAAAAAAGAAAATATAAGATATAATGACTTTTATACAAAATTTAGATATACTATTTACATTGATACAAAATATTAACTCACGACGAAGACGACAACATAAAGAACAAATCCCCTGCGGTGTCAATATTGATCAGTTTTACAAATATTTGAAGACAAATCACGCACAACTAACCGAAGAATTAATCAAGGATAAGGACTTTGAATATATAAAAAAAATGTCAATAGAGATAAAAAAATTGATAAATAAGATAAGATAAGTATTTTTTTTGTGTTTAAATCTGATCTTCAATCCAGTTTAATGAAACATAGATATTAGCAGTTCCGCCGCTTGTATTTTGTGCGGATATGGTAAATGTCTTACTTGGTCCTATCTTGATATTATATTGAGACAAATCAATGTATATTGATGAACCACCAGACAACACATATGTAAATATCACACTTCCGCCAGTTCTTGTAGTTCCTGCCGTATCAACCTCTGCTAACGATGTGTTTGTATCGTAATTTGAATAAGAAGGTGTTCCTCCCAATGTGGTATTAAGAATAATTCTCGCGATACATGTTTTAGTATCTGAATTGCTGATACACAAATTCTCAAAGTAGATTATGTTATAGTTTGTTTTGCTGTTAAATGTGGCGCGGTTTCTAATGGTAAATATTGCATTCTCAGTTGCTCCTATAGTTTTAACATTATCATACGAGTTAGTTATAGCAATAGTCCGATCAATATTCCCTTCAACTGCCAAAAACATGCTAGCAGTTTTCATTACAACGGATCCAAGACTTGACAAATATGCCTTCGCATAAATAGCAAACGCCGCTTGATCCAATGATGGAGTGGTAGCAGTGCTTGCGTATTTAATCGCATGATTACTTCCATCCGACCAGTTCGCGGGTTTTCTATTTTGAATGTAATTTGACCACTGCCCAGATACTGAACAACTATTTCAAACACATTCAATTTGGTAAAATCAATCGCGGGGAAGTTTCCAGTATTATTACATTTATCAACATTCCACGCATATTGACTGACCACATTTTCTACACCTCCCGCCGTTCTTACAACAGACATTCCCAAACTTGATTGTCTAAAACATAAATTGTCTGCTGGTGTGCCTATGCCAATATCGCAATTGAAACTATCTGCGGCGATAGATGATGGAAACAATGCGGAAAATCTAGCAACTAACCCCATACCACTTCTATATTTGGCTCGCTCAATAGTCGTAATCTGTGCCGTTGAATTACCTAAGGCGGATGTCGTTAAAACCGCCATTGAATTAGCAGACGATAGCACCCCGCCATTAGTCTCCGTTTTGTCAAAGAATCGCGTATTAATACCATATGTAAATACATTTTGTAATACTGGCGACAAAGTGGCCGTTCTCAATTCTCCAAAAGCAGTTGTTGGTAAAGCATCTTTAATGCTATCTATTGATAAAGAAGAAGATGATGAGGTAGTTGATGAAGATTGTGTATTCGTGCTTTGACCAAAAAGGTTCATTTTATATTTTATATTATATAAAATATGCCAATAATAATACATGATTTGCCAAGTGATATAGTTGGACACATAAGAACATTTGTTTATTCAGAAATGTCCCAACAGAATTATAAAAAAGAATTTTGTAATATATGTGGTTTGTCTCGCACATTCCAATCACATTCTCCTATTATAGCAGTTGATATTGATAATGTAGATGGTGTTCAGTTTTTCACAATCTGCTCCATTAATTGCTACAGACGAGAGTCTAATATTAGAGCAAGATATGGCGAACAGTCTTTAATCGTTGTTAAGTATTAATTATGTATTAAACAATAGAATATTATAGAATAATATAGAATGACCACACGAAAACCGAAATCGCCGATCGATTATGGTAAGGCAAAACTTTATATAATTCGATCGCCCAATACTGATAAAGTTTATGTGGGAGCCACCACAACACAATTAAGCAAACGATTTTACTGCCATAAAGCCAACTTCAAACAATGGACAAACGGGAAATATTGTTATGTATCTTCTTTTGAAATTCTGCAATTGGACGATGCTTACATTGAACTTTTGAAAGAGTGCCCGTGCGAGAATAAGGAGCAATTAGCAAAAGTAGAAGGTGAGGCCATAAGAAATACTCTTAATTGTTGTAATAAGATAATTCCAGATAGAACACATAAGGAATATTATGAAGATAAAAAAGAAACAATATTGAAACAACAAAAGCAATATCGTGAAGATAATAAAGAAGCAATTAACCAACGAGAGAAGCAATATTATGAAGATAATAAAGAAGCAATTAACCAACGACAACGGAAATTAAGACAACAAAAAAAAGAAGCAATAACTCAACGAGACCGAGAATATTATAAAGCAAACAAAGATAAAATTAACCAACGACGGCGAGAATTAAGACAACAAAAAAAACAACAATATAATACCATTATTTCTCCTCCTTCTGTTTAAGTAATCTCGCGCTTTTACGTATCGGTTTCACCTCAATCTCTGTCGTCTCTGTAGTCTCTGTCTGTTCCGCTTCCTCTTTCTTCTGCTTAACAAACTCATGTACTATTTTCGCACCTATATGAGATATTTTCCTGAGTGCAGTATTTGTTATTATTCCCCCGTGGTCGTTGTAAATCTGTTAGAGCAATTTATACTTATCATCTCTGCTTGCTTTTTTTCCTAATCGTTGATATTTGCTTTCTTCTTCTCCGTTTTCACTTTCAGTTTCATTAATATTATTTAAATTCAAACATAAATCTATCTTTCTTCTTAACTCCTCTAATTCTGTTTTAATTCCTTCTGCCTTAATTTCTTCAGGGTCTGCCACATTAACCCATGAATAACTAAATGAAGTCAACATATCACCATGACCAAGAACATTTGAAACCCATGTATTAAAATTCTCTATTTTCTGATTGGCAAAATTACTATATGACAAACTAGCATATAGTTTTCGCAACATACTACTTTTCTGTGTGTATTCCGAAAGCAAAGGAAAGATTTTTATAATTCTTTTGTTTAATTCATTGTTTTTTTGCTTATCAAGCACAGTCTCTTTGTTGATGATAACTGCTTTTTTCTTTTTGAAGTGGTTCCTTATTGAATTTACTTGTTCAATTACGAATTCAGGAGTAAAAAGGACGACAGGTCTCTCAGTCCAATTTTTTTCTTGTCATTCTTTCTTTTTTGCTAAATTATTTACCCTCAACCAACTTGGTTTATCTGGTATCAACTCGTATGTGTTTTTATCAAATATTTCCACGGGCCTCGCTCAAATTGCTATCATCAAAGCAAGTAGTTTAAGATAAGTCATTACTTAATATCATATCATTCATTTGGCCATTACATCACGAACATCAATCTGTATTTTTTGTTCATTTTTTGCTTGACATCTTTCTTATACCCCTCAACGATATCAATCCTCTCGTCTTCATTCAGATTAAATACTTATCTAGTTTGCTCATTTCATATACATTTTCACTTTGATAAGGTTCTATTGCTTTTTTTCTTACCTCAGAAAGTCTTTGTCTTCTGCTGTTCAAATTAGGATACATGATAGCATATTTCGGGTATATGACTTTTAGTGCTTCAAGTGCCTCTTCATCATTCGTTGGTGTGCTAAATAGCGATATAATAGTATTATGAAAGGCGATACTTGGTTTCAACTCACCATCGTAGAAGTTAGACACAACATCATAAATTTTATTTTCTGTAGTAGCAACTCTTAACTGCCTAACAAATTTTCTATCGTCTTCGCTCCACATCTTGGTATATATTAGACAAATTTATATTTTTATAAATCAAAATTAAACACTTTTTTCGGACACGGCTGAAGTCGGTCGGTTAT